>JAOTAZ010000009.1:16116366-16128445 GCA_025629785.1 Erythroxylum oxycarpum | reverse complement strand
ATCTTTCGAGGTCGTGTCCATGCTCACGATTTTATGCTTCGCAATCGGATTGGGCTCCGGAAGCGGGGTCCAACATTTAGTTGAAGGAAGATGCCAAGTGCACAAGGTAAGCTCACGTAGGTTGAATCCTTTGATGATGGAAGTCGTGAAGAAGGAAGTGTTGAAGCTTCTCGATGTTGGGGTTATTTACCCAAACTTTAATAGCTGCTACAAAAAAGGGTTGGGATAAGAAATGCTCCATTTTTCTTGCTCTTTCTATAGTTAAGCAATCCTCCTCAGATAATTTGTCTAACCCAAGGATAGCTAGAATGTCCTGAAGCTCTTTGTAACATTGTAAAATTTTCTTAACCTTTTGTACAGTTTCATAATGTTCCTCGCCCACGATCTGAGGTTATAGCATAATCATGTTCAGGTGGTTCCAAAGAAGTCTAGAATTACAATTGTGACCAATTTAGAAGGTGAGTTGGTTCCCACCTGAGTGCAAACTACGTGGTGAGTTTGTATTGACAATTGAAACTGAACTCAGAGACTTTTAAAGACCATTGTCTCCTCCACTTTATTGATCAAATGCTTGAGACATTGACAAGGTCTGTGTATTATTGTTTCTAGATGGTTTTTCAGGTTATCTTCAAACACCGATCACACTGGGAGATCAAGAAAAGACCAACTTCACATACCCATTCGGTACATTTTCTTACCAAAATATGCCATTTGGATTATGCAACGCACCTGTCATGTTCCAAAGATGTATGGTGAGCATTTTTCAAGTATGTTGAGAAAATCATTGAGGTATTCATGGATGATTTTAGCATGTATGATTCTTCCTTTGATGAATGCCTTGAGAATCTTACTCTTATCTTGGAATAATGTATTAAAATTAACCTTGTGCTTAATTAGGAAAATATCATTTCATGGTAGATAAAGGTATAGTTTTAGGGCATGTTATATATTTTAGGGGTATAAAGGTAGATAAATCTAAAGTTGATCTCATTTCCTCTTTACTTTACCCCTCAAATGTACGGGAAGAGCATTCTTTTCTTGGTCATGCAAGTTTCTATCGTAGATTCATCAAGGACTTTTCAAAAATAACCGCACTGTTATGCAAGTTGTTACAACAAGATGTCTCCTTTGAGTTTGATGATAATTGTAAGGAAACCTTTAACACACTTAAGGAGCTCTTAACATGCCCACAATGATTTGACCTCCGAATTGAGCAAGTGTGATACAAGCGATTATGCAATAGGACGATTCTAGTACAATGAGTGGGCAAAGCTTTATATGTCATCTATTATGCTTCGAAAACTCTTAATCCAGCTTAATTGAATTATTCGACAACTAAAAAAGAACTTTTATTTGTGGTTTTTTCTTTAAAAAAATTTCAGTTATATTTGCTTAGTGCTAAAGTGATTATTTATTATGATTATGCGGATTCATGATACTTACTCACGAAGAAAGAAACAAAATCGTGGTTGATCAGTTGGATTCTCCTCTTTCAAGAATTTAACTTAGAGATAAGAGATAATAAGGGGGTGGAAAATATGGTTACCGATCACCTCAACCCCTTGATCAAAGAAGACGATAACATCCCTTTACGAGAGAGTATGCAGATAATGTAAATTTCTTAGTTACTAACAAATTACCTATTGGTTTGTAAATTTCTCAGAGGGATAAGTTAAAGAATGAAGTGAAGTATTATGTTTAGGATGATTGTATCTATGGAGGCATTATGCAGATCAAGCCATAAGGAGGTGTGTGCCTGAAAGTGAAACACCTTCAGTCTTAGCCTTCTGCCATTCATATACGTATGGAGGACACTTTGGAGTAAAGAGGACGACCCATAAAGTTTTCGAGAGTGCTTTCTACTGGCCCTCATTGTTTAAGAATGCATACATCTTTTGCAAGTCATGTGACAGGTGTCAAAGGTCAAGCAACTTGTCCTGAAAGGATCAAATGCCACAAACTCCTATTCTTTTATGTGAAATTTTCGATGTTTGGGGTATTGAATTTGTGGGACATTTTCCACCATGTTTTGCTTTTAATTATATATTACTTGTAGTTGATTATGTTTCCAAATGGTTAGAAGCTAAAGCCACTAGAACTAATGATGCCAAAGTGGTTGCAAATTTTATTAAAGCTGACATCCTTTCTAGGTTCGGGATTCCAAAGGCAATTGTCAACGACGAGGTAACCCATTTTTGCAATAAGGTGATGGAAACACTATTCAAGAAATATCACATCATGCATAAGGTTTCCACTTCTTACCATCCCCAAACCAATGGACAAGTTGAAGTGTCAAATTGAGAAATTAAATCAATCTAGGAGAAGGCAGTTCGGCCTAATAGAAAGGATTAGAGTGTGAGCCTAGAAGATGCACTATGGTTTTAAAAGATAACTTATAAGACACCAATCAAGATGTCTCCATATAGATTGGTGTTTAGGAAGTCGTGTCACATCCTGATGGAGTTATAACATAAGGCGTATTGGGCTATAAAAAGATGCAATATGAATTTGGATGATGCGGGTGTGCATAAGAAGTTGTAATTGCAAGATCTGGAGGAGATGTGGAATGTTGGACTCCTCCAGAGCCCAACTCAGAAATCATAAAATGTGGAAATGGTTGCAAACATTGGATTTGGATGGAAATTTTCTTCAAAAGTAATGGCAAGTTCGTCGCCGTGAAAGTATGGAAGTAATTCCAAAGACAAAGTTCACCGCGACCAACTTTTGACTTCGCCGCGGTGAAACCTCAAGGTTGAATGAACTGACTCTTCGGGACAATTGTACTGCAACGAAAGTTTGGCTTCGCCGTGGCGGAGTCCTTAGACCAAACCCGTTGTCTTTGTAGAGGAACAGTACGATCTTGGACTGGCCCTCTTCGCATGACCTAGTGTAGCCTTTCCTCGGGTTCGTAGAGTCGGGTTTTCGTTTACCCACAACGGAGGAGCCGCCCCCACCAGGCAGGCAGCCACGGATCATAACACACTTCCAACAAGAAATATATCGAAGAGTTGGCGTTGGGCTAGCCGAAAATCCAAGTTTATCCGTCTAAAATTCCTGAACAGGATGATTTTTCCTAGTAGGAAAAGGAGACAACAAAGATCGCATTTTTTTCATTTCGTTCAAATAAGAGTTGTACTCGTACGGAATTTTTCTGTTTCTCAGTAGAATCAGGTCGATCAATTCGCCCTTCAGTTCAGAAAGAGGTTGAAGTTATCGGTTCGAATCTTGGCTTCACCGCGACGAACTTACCAAAATTCACAGAAAAAATACCCTTCAAGAAAGGTTCGTCGGGGCCAAGTTTGGCTTCGCTGCGATGAAACCTTCGAATCCAGACACCCAAACCCAGCTATCAAACACAAAATTTTCACATACACTCTCCATAACCACATCTACAACTCAACCAAAGGATGAATACAAACATTTACAAAGGAACTTCTTCAAAACCTTAGTCTTTTGAGAATGAATTGTGAAAACATGAAAAATCGTAAGCAAACCCAAAAATATTTCAATAATATCAAAAGATAAGAGTTTTACAAAGCTTTAATGGGCATTTTAAGCCACAATACAACATTTGTCTCATAACCCAAAAATACTTGAAATGTAACTAAAGCATTGTGCTTTCCAAAAACTAACTCAAAATACAAAAGATGCAAATTTGGAGTGATGCCTTGCCTCTCGCTCACTTGATCTCTTGCTCATCACCTAGACATGGGGACAGAATGGGGGCGAGCTTAAAAGCTCATAGGTATCAATTTTATAACGAAGTAAAGAGCAAAACCAATAAACATGTTCATTGCCATAGTCAATTTTCATTGAATCCATAAAACACAAAATCCCCAAATTCTCAACTTGTCAAACAATTTATAAACAACATAAACCATGCATTCATCAAACTTATCAACACATCATAAACACATAATCATTCAGAATGGTTTGGGTAGGTCCATGTGGGAGTTCTTGTGAATCTCCTATAATAACAGAACGAACTATCACAAAGCCACATAATGGTTTTGCGAAGTTCATAAACATAAGGGAGTCCGTGAAGGAGCTCCATGCCACTAGCAGGTAGGCGGGAGAAGCCTTTAACATGGTCAACGTGCACGTGACTTAACAAAATGGACCACCACTAACCCACACAAACATTTATTTCATGACTTGCTAACATATTGCCCAAAGGCACATTTTAGAAACATAATTTCCATAAGCATGATTTATTTCAAAAACCATTTCCATCTTCATTTCATAATTCATCAACAAAATTCGAGTACCAAATATGTAGCAATTCTTAAATCATTCAAGAAGCATTAAATGCAAAATTTATGAAGCAATTTAAAATCATTTAACTCTATTAATTCAGAAAAACTTTTATAGCATAACTCAATTATAAACATATAACCCACCTTGAATTCCTTGCTTAAAAACTTGCTCAAAGATGCCTCTCCTCTTGCTCCTCCTACCTTTCTTGATTTCCTTCAACAATGGAAAAATCCCATTCAATAGGAATTCAAATAAAAACCAAATCATAGCATATTCACTAAAATTGATTCTAGAATACTTAAACCCATGCATTTCCTAAGCTTCATGAACCAAAACCCTTCCATAAATCCAAAGGATTAAAATTAAACTGACCTTGAATCTTCCCCAAATAATGAGATTATTGGCTCAAATGGAAGCTCTTCTCTTTCTCTTTCTTTTTCCCTTCTTGCACAACCCCAAAATCTCTCTTAAAAACTAAGAAAGATAGAACCCTAGCTCAACTTCCTTCTTTTCTCTCCTCTCCACTATTTCTCATCTTTCTCTCTTCAACTCACATTTTTCTTCTTCTTCTAAGAGCAAGATCACTCTTCTTCTTCCAATTCTACCCTTAATGAGTGTAAAATGTCCCTTTTGCCCTTCATTAATGCCTCATATCTTTTAAACTTAAATGACTTGCCAAATTTACCTTTATACTCTTACTACTCTAATTCTAACATTTCTATTTTAAATTTTAGTTCCTACTTATGCTAACTAATTAATGACTAAATTATAAGAAAATAAAATAATTTAAATCAATCAATAAATAGATAAATAAATAAAAGAAAAAAATTTGGGGTCCAACATGGAATGAATCCTATTAGAATGTAATGATATATAAAGAGAAGACGAAGGCTTTTCATGATAAGATGATTTCAAAGAAAAGAATCCTGGTGAGTCAAAAAGTGTTGGTCTATCACTCTAAGCTCAAATTATTTCTAGGTAAGTTACGTTCCCCTTAGGTTGGTCCGTTTATTTTTACTTATGTCTTTCCTTTTAGTGCAGTAGAAATACGAAGTTTGAAAATCGACAAGTCATTCAAAGTAAATGCAAACACAGGATATGGAAGTGTTAAGGCTTAAAGATGCAATTAACATCACTTAATAAGAGTAACATGGAGTTGAGCCAAAGACAGTAAACAAAGGCAGTGCTTGGGAGGCAACTTCAAGGAAGTTTATTTCTTTTTATTTTTATTTTCGCATTTACTATTTTTTTAAATTCTCCATTTCTTACATTTGATGTTACATTGGGGACAATGTAATTTTTAAGTGTGGAGGTGGGGTTCTCAATTTTTATGTATGTTTTTTAGCTTAATTGTTGCTTATGTGGCTTCTTAGGTGTTTTCAAAATCAAACATTTTCTTTTTTTCTATTACTTTTAAGACTATAAAGTCATAATTAGAATGTGAATTTAATAGAAAAACCCATAGCAACTTTAGCATGTACTTTTGCTTTTGTGATTGGTCAATATGCATTATCTTTAGAAGAGGGGTAACTAGCGGTAGACAAAAGCCAGTGAAATTTTGAGTCTTATAGACTAACACATCCATATCAGTTTCATTTTTTTTTGTGTCAACTTTATGACATATACATCCTAACTTTGCTTAAATTTTTTATTCAAGACCACATTTTTATCACATGCGTGAACATGAAAATAATATAGGCATTCTTTGTTTTTGCAAGCTACATTAGCCAATTAGCCTACCCATTGATATGAATCTCATTTGTTAAGCCCCTTTGAGCTTTATTAGTCTTTCTTTTTATACTAACTACATTACATACTTTAAACTAAACCAAATGTCCTACCCCAGCCTTAAAGCTAGTGGAGCATTTGTTAATTGTCAATAACTGTGGATGAATAAAAACATACGTGTGGGGTGTGCATATTTGTGGGATGGTTATTATTGTTGGGATGCCATTTTACATTTTATCTATGAAATTTCCATGTCGATGGAGCTTCTTTCAATTTTTATTATAAAAAAAAAAGAGAAGAAGAAAAAAAGAGAAAAAAAAGAAAAATGTTTGAATAAAAGTATCAAGGAGGAAATACATTTGTTTTGAAAAGTTGTTCAATTGTTTTCTCCTCCTAAAGTTATATTGAATGGGTAAATTAAGTATGTTGCATATGAAGTAGATGTTTTTTTGGAAGGATCACTACTTATAGTTTCAATGTATTGTTATCAATGATTTCATAAGTGATTCCTTCTAATTGGTTATGCTTCATGTGATTTATGGTGTGAGAGCTTGAATTTGAGCTATGAAATATAATTGTTGCATTCATCATAGTTGATGGTACCCAGTTTTGAATGAATGTTAGCTTTTACGTTTGATGATTCATTGAGTGTTACTTTTTCTTCACTAGCTTGATGGTTGTTATACTACATTACTTAAAATACATCTAACCTTACCTTTACCCATATTACAACCTTAGAAAAGTCCTTTAATTCATGACTCTTAATGGTGGAGAAATGAAATGATATGCAAAGTTGTGGAAAGACATAATCATGAATGGTGTTTGATTGGACCTATGGATCTGTCTTATTTAAACACATTTTGTCCAAGTCTACTTCTAAATTACTCAGTTGCTAAGGGTGATGAATGTTGATTGATCATGAGTAGAAGCGTTGAATTTTGAGTTCTTACTATGGTTTTTGACATTTATTCATCATTGCTTATAACCATATAGAAAATGAGTAAGTCTTTTTAGTTTGTGACTTTGATTTTGATGATTTTCCAGAGGGCAGTCAAAAGCTAAGTGTGGGGGAATTTGATATATGCTTAATTTTTGATACATTTAATCCATTACACTTAGTGATTAATGCTTTCAAATGTTTAAGACATTCATTTTTGTTCATATTTGGTTTTAGGTACAATTTGGAAGCATAATGGCTAAAGTGAGTTGAAAGCTTACTCTTTAAGCCATCTTCTTGTGATTCACACTCAATTGTCTTCATGGAATGAGAAGGAGAAGGATTAGAGCAAGAGAAGATAGGAAAATGCTGAGGAAGATAACTGTACATGATGAAAACACCAAGATGAAGAATGCAAGAAAGTGGCTCACGACCATGCATAAATTGTCATTGTTGTGAGACATCTTTCATGGCCATGAAAATTGTGTCATGGGCTTGAGACTTATCTCATGCCCATGATACAACTTGCATGGGCGTGACACTCCTTATCACGCCCATACAAAGGAGGCTCATGACCGTGAAACATTCCTCACGCTTGTGAGTTTATGTCACCTGTCTGAAAACCTACTTTTCACTATAAATAGAATATGTTGTGACATTGACGCACAAGTCACGATTAAGCTTATCTCATCTTTTTTTAATGTTGAATCTCATTTTTCATATTGTTATCTTTGTTTTATGTTGAATGATTTGGGTATTATAAAGATGATCTTAATGCGTTTATTAAATTGTTTTTATTATGAACGTATTGTTAGAATCTTGAATGTAATTCGTAATTGTTATGGTTGAGATTCGTTAGTAGCCACTAATGACCTTGAATCATTAGGAACAATGTAACTTAGATAAGATAACCCGAGCTTGTAAGGTTACTGCATACATTGATTCGTTCTCCATTTCAAAATGTGGCTACCCAATTATATCTAGAGAGTGTGTTCTAGGTTATTCGATAGTTAGGTTTAATTAAGGAGCATTTCTTAATTAAACACGACCTAAGGGAAAACTGAGATTAGTAGAAAGTGTTGTTAGTCCACGATCAATGGCCCTAGGAGAGGTATGAAAGCATTATAACAATGAGATGTGTTTAATCGTGTGTAGGTTGAGATTGATCTAAAAGTTGGGTATTACACATATTTTACACTTTTCTTGCTTTTGACTATTTTCAATAAATTGCTTGAATTAGTTTAAAAAAATTTTGTTTGCTCAATTGCATCAACTCAAAACCCCTTTTATTAACTTTACATTGATTATTTTCATTACGAGAATTAACAAAACATTCCCTATAGATACAATCCCTACTCACCACAACTACAAATTTTTATTGCGCAGAGTTAAGTAAATTTTGCAGTGCACTCAACACGTGTTGTCAAATTTTTCGTGGAGAAATGAAATGATTTGCAAAGTTGTAGAATGTTATGATCATGAATGGTTTTTTAGTATACCCATGAATCTATCTTACTTAAACATAATTTGTCAAGTCTACCTCTAGATTGCTTAGTTTCTAAAGGTGATGAATGTTGATTGATCATAAGTAGAAGCATTGAATGTTGTTTTCTTAGTGTGGTTTTTGGAAGTTATTCCTCTTTACTTATGATTATCTATTTTTAGGAAATATGTAAAATGAGTAAGTTTTTTTGGGTTTGTGACTTTAATTTTGATGTTTTGCCTGAGGATGATCAAAAGCTAAGTGTGGGGGAAATTGATATGTGCTTAATTGATTATAAATTTATTTTATAACACTTAGTGTTTAATGCTACAAAATGCTTAAGACATTTACTTTAGTTTATATTTGGTTTTAGGTACAATTTGGAAGCAAAAAAACTAAAGTGAGTCGAAAGTACAATATTTGAGTCATCTTGTTAAATTCACACTCACTTGTATTTATGGAGCAAAAAGAAAAACGATTAAAAGAAGAAGAAGATAAGAAAATGCAAAACAATATGCTATAAAAATGGCTTACATCCATTCTCACGGCCATGAAAAATATGTCATAATCTTTGCATGGCCATGAATGAGGCCAATCACGTCCGTGACAAACCAAGTCACACCCATGACTTTTGTGACCTAACATGAAACCTAATTTTTCACTATAAATACAATATGTTGCCTATCAAAATAGGTATGTTTCGTTTGGGGAAACATTTTAGAAGTGAAATGTATTAGTTTTGAAGAAGAGAAGGGCAAATCTCCATTCCTTTGACGACCCATAGAGGACTAGCTTCCCAACACTAGTTCAAAGGTGATAATGCCGTCGAAGAACCTGGTTAAGCATTCTTCATTATTTTTTGTTCTTTCTCTCTTAGGAATTGACTATGTTATCCTATATTTATTGTTTGGGTATTGTATTAAGATGATCTTAATGCGGTCATTGGATTGTTTTATTACAAATATATTGCTAGAATCTTCAATATAATCTGTAATTGTTATCTTGAGATTTGTTTGTCGCAATTGATGCTATTGAATTATTAAGGATAACATAACCTAAGTTAAATGACCTAAGTGTATGTGATTGTTGCCTTGATTAATCTGTTTTCCTAACTAGTAATGCAGATGTCTAATTAAATATAGAGAACTTATCTTAGGTTATTCAATGGCTAGGTTTAATTAATGAACATCTCTTAATTAAACACTGCCTAAGGGAAAATCGAAGTTAATAGAACTTATCGTTGATCTATAATTAATAATTGCTAGGAGAGATGTAAGAATAACAATTCAATGAAGTATGTTTGATTGTGTGTAGGGTTGAGATTGAACCTATAACCAAGTCCCTAACAAATTCATCACTTTTCGTTGTTTTCTTTAATTTGTTTTCATTAGTTTAGTTTCATTTTATTTTTGTTATTTGAAAACCAAACAAACCCCCTAAACCTAAACACCAATTATTTTCATAATAAAAGCTAATTAAACACTCTCTGTAGGATCGACCTAGACTCATCACTACTATAGTTATAGGTCTAGTTATTTTAATTAATGTTACGACACAGTACATCACTTCTGGTATTTCTTAAGCTAAATCATACTTCTTCTCACAATTATTTTTAGACACTCTCAATAGTAGAATTAAAAAATAGAAACATTCAATTAAAAATAAACGAAAACTTTGAGGTTTAAAACATAAATAAGACCATGACTTAATAGAATGGGGTCTGTATACATATACCATATACGATTACAAAGAGATGTAATCTAAATAAAAACCAATTTAATGAGGTGAAATCTAAAAAAAACTAATCCTATGTGAGTTAACATTAAGGAGAATATTAAAGGGTATAAACAAAAACAAAAAAATTATTGTAGTTGAAAAACCAATCTTATATATGGGATGAGATCATAAGTATAATTTTTTATTATCTCTGTCTTTACTTAAGAATTCTTATCCCTTTAATGTTAAGCTATTCAACTCTAATCTTATTGCTCAAATCAATTTATGTGTTTATTTTGTCTAAATACCTAAAAGTTTTATTATCTTTTGATGTTAGTTAAACTACATCATATATTTATTCTAAGTTATTTCTAGGCACGTTCAAGAGTAGAATAGAAAAGTAGGAGCATGTATTAAAAAATAAATTAAAACTTTGAGGTCTAAAATTACTTTTAAGTAAAAGTGAATATTTTGCTTATATTTTGATTTTAAGGTTAAAAATTTTGACTTGTGTGCTTTGTTTGATTTTTGTCTCTAATTTACAATTTTCTAAGTTTTTATATGGTTACTATTATAAAATGGAGTTGCGATACATTAAAATCATAATGACACATCGTTGAAACTATAACTCATATTAATACGCCTTGACTCGTTACGTAATATTCTGGCTTCTTTTCCTAACACAGAGGAGTAGGATGGTTTGGGGAATATGAAGAAAACTTAGAATGCGCCTTGTGAAAAAGAATAAAAACAGAAATTTACAACTTTGTTAAAGTTTCTTCAATTCACTATCACTAATTAACTACAACGCTTCCCATAAATCTTGATTCAAGTTAAAGTCCAAAGATCAAGATAGTCGATGATATATTCAGCCCCAAATCCTACCAATGAAAGATTATATGCAGTTAAAAATTGAGCATTAAATTTAATATGATATTAGAATATTATATATTAATGATATTTAATCCTACAAATTTTGTAACCTAAATGTTTATTGTTAAAGATTATTAATATGTGTAGAAAGTGAAAAGAGAATACTTTTTCTATATTTCGTGTATATAATTCAATGCACAAGGGGTATTTATATACAATTTGTCTAACTAAATATCTCTAATTATGTGCTATACAATCATATTATATCAAAGATAAAATCAAGGATAAGATAAGAGTACATCTTATAATGATAAGATTAAAAATATTATTGTTAACACCCCCTCCCTCTCAAACTCAAGTTGTCATAGTATATGAGAGGATGTGTTGGGAAGCTAAATATGTAAAGCGCCAAGGTTGATAAGACTTTATGAAAATGTTGACAATCTAAGATAAATAGGGAAAAGTTGTATGGTATCTCAAAGAACATGATGGATTTCGATATATTTGGTTCGTTTATGAAAGACATCATTATGAGCAATTTGCATAGCACTATGATTGTTACAATAGAGAGTAGCTGTAGACGAGAAAGATACACCCATATCTTGAAGCAATCACCATAACTAAAGGAGTTCATAAGTAGTATCAGCGAGAGCTTTGTATTCGAGTTATGTACTGGATCTAAAGACAACTGTTTATTTCTTACTATGCCAAGAAATGAGAGATGTGCCTAGAAAGAAACAGTAACTAGTAATGCATCGACGGTCAGTTGGGTCTCCAGCTCAATCAGTATTAGAATAAGCTTATAGCTTCAATAGGAAATATGTAGCGCCCCCTTACCATAGAGTACCCACCGGAATGCCCGTAGGTCATTCCGGTACGTATCCTACGATAAGAGACTACCATTGACAACCACCACTAAACTCCCCATGGCATCACAATAATAAAGCAGTAATAAGAAATTGACAACTTTTTTAAAAAATCAAACTGCATTTCATTTTAGTTGCTCATACTCAGTCATTTACATACTGTCAGTATTTTCAGTCTGTACATTTTCCAAAACACTTTACACGAAGTACTATACAGTC
>JAOTAZ010000009.1:16084094-16095111 GCA_025629785.1 Erythroxylum oxycarpum | reverse complement strand
GTTAAGTAGTGATTGAATAAGAATAAGAATAAATGTTTGTTAAATATGAAATTGAGGTATTGAATGTATAAGAAGAATTTTATGATTTGTTTACATGAATTGAGTTTTGATTGAGGATGAATTTCCAAAAGAGAAATTGTATGGATTAGTTTTAATTTGTATAAGAGTGAATAAGCTGAGAAGAAAATTTACACCAAATTTTCGGATCGGATTAGCCTTAGGGTTTCCAACACGATGCGATAGTTTTCTTAAGTGTATGTCATCGGATGTCGGTAATTCGATTTGTTCATTCCGTTTTCGTTTTGAATTCGCTTTATTTTCGTTCGTATTCCGTTCTTTCAGCTTATGTTCGTTCTTTCGTTTTCGCTTTGTTCCGATTCTGTTTCGCGTTTTTGTTTTCGTTATGTTTTTCTACTTTTCGATTCGCTTCTCCAGTTGGGATCCGATTCCAAGATCCGATTCCAACATTTTTTGTATCAGAGCGCCAGTATTAGGATCTTATCTGGGCGCTTTAGGATAAGTTATCTAGATAAGAAATTGTAAAAGTTAGAATGGATAAGATTGAATTAGTAAGAATGTGAAAATGATGTGAATGTCTTTGTCATGATTTATTTGAAGAACCAAAGAGATTGTTTGATTTGGATGGCAAAAGTTATGATTAAATTGATTTGAAGAATGTGTTAATGAAAATGAGATTAGAATTTCATGATGAAGTTGGATGAATTGATTTTGAAAGATGAAATAAAGGAGACTCGAAAGATGATTTGAATGATGATTGGTCCATATTAAGGTTCATTAAGATCAAGGTCTAAAGAATGTGTATTTGATGTAAGTGAGTTGAAAATATGTGTGATAAGAAATTTGATAAGAAAGTGAGTGACTAGGATCATTGGAAGAAATTAGTTACGAGAATGTGGTATTTGATGATTTCTTAAGTTGGAATTTCGAGGACAAAATTCTTTTAAGAGGGGGAGAAATGTTAGACCCCGAATTTTTGGTGGAAATTAGAAAAATTAAAATAAATGGAAATGAGTGCTTTTGAATATAAATTGTGTTATAGATGATTTTGTGCCTTAAAAAATTAATAAGGAAAGAATTAATTAGTTTTGATGGCTTCGAGATTTGAGTAGATTAGTTATGATTATGAAAAGGAAGTAAAAAATCAAGAAATAAAGAGACAAAGTGTGAAAATTTGGAGAATTGAGAAAGTTGACTTTTTGGTCATTGAGAGTTGACCTTTTGATTTAGGCCTAATTTGAGAAAATGATCTACATGAAACTTGTAGTGTCTGTTGAGTGCTTTCTGGCGCCATAAAGTAGGACAATTTTCGATTTCGGGATCAAAAGTTATGAGTTTTCGAAGTTAGGTGTCATTTGTTTTGATTTTGAAAATACTCTAAGTGTAGGATTGTATATACTGTGCTTTGAGGTGAATTCTGGACTGTTTTAGTCTGAATTGGATTAAGTGATCTTCATGAAAGTTATAGAGAATTTGAGCTTGAAAATGATGTATAAGAAGCAATTTTTGGATGTGGAATTTGAAAGATACGAATTTTTGAAGTTTGGATTTGGTTTAGGTGATTTTATTCAGGACCGAATATTTGATTGAAAAATTGACTCCCTTGGAGGTAAAATTGATTTCTCTGTTGAGAATTGGAGGATTTATTTTGATCTTTACATTGATATCAGATATGACCTGTTTGGATCTTGGAATTGAAAGATATAATTTTTCAAAGTTGAGTTATTGTTTAGAGATATATTAGTTTGGGCAGAAAGATTGATTGGGTTTTTGATCCTTTTAGTGATGGATTTGGTTGTGGAGTTCTCCATGGAAGTTGTAGAGCTTCCTCTAAGCTTTCTAATGATACCAAATGTGTCAAATTTGGAGTTCGGGAGCAAAAGATATGAATTTTTCAAATTCAGAGTTAAAAAAAAGAGGAAAATCGAAGCTCGCGATCGCGAGCAGGCCGTTTTTCGCCGATGTTCGCACTTGCAAGCTGTCACATTCGCCAGGTTTTGATTTCCTTCGGCTCGCGATCGCGAACCGTCTGCTACAGTGTGAGGTTATTTTGTTATTTTTGATTTTTCCTCCACTCTTTGGCTTATATCTCCTCCGTCCGACATCCGATTGACTTGATTTTCAAAGTGTTGGATTCCTAAGACAATTAATTTCTTTTTCAGGGAGAATTATGAATTTTCGAGATTAAATTGAGGATGATTAATTTAATCAAAGTGAGCTGGGAAATTTTCTGAACATGGTTCAATATTTTGCAAAATTTGGGAGCTGTAGAGATCTGATTGAGATGATTTTTAAGGCAAAATAACATAGAGACATAGGGCTACAAATCTTGTGAAGGAACTGAATTGCAATTTAGCCCCTAAGATTTACAATTTCTGAATTGAAGTTGTGTTTAGTGTTCATATTTGGATTCGTAATAGCTGAAAGTATTTTGGCCATAACTCCTTCGTTTCTTAACCGATTTAAGCGTTTTTGGTGTCATTTTAAAGATAAGACATAGAGGAGCATTTTTTGAGAAGAACGTTTTGCCAAATTATGTCTTTTACCTACTCAAAATTAGGAAGCAAGATGGTTGTTTTTAGGGCAAAGTGCAGGGGCAAATATGGAAGACCACTTAAAGAGTAAAGGTTGTAGGCTTAAGTGAAGGGGCATAAGAGACTTTTTGCTATCATTTATTGACAGAGCATGAAGGCTGCCATTTTGTCCAAGTGAAACACAACACTAATGAGAAATAAAAGAAGAAGAAAGAAAATGAAGAGAGAAGAAAAGAGAGAAGTGAGAGTCGGTTAAGTGAAAAACGAAGAGAAGAAAGAAGAAGCAAATGAGGTTTCGACTTTTGGAGGTTCCAATGTGCGATTTTTGTGTTGCCACAAGAGGAAATAAAGGAAAGAAGATGAGAGCTCCAAGATGAGCTAGGAAATATGAAAATTTAAAGAGAAAGAAGGTAAGAGTTGATTTCGAGATTTAAATTTTTTAGTGAGATTTCGATTTATTTGGCTTAAGATTGATATGGGCTTGTGAATTATGACGTTAATTGAAGCGATTATGCTAAAATGATGCTTAATTTTGGTTATTGGAGTAATTAGGGTTATGTCAATTTTTGGAATTTGGGGATTTTCGAAATTATTGCTATAAATAGCTTGGAAAAATGATAATTATGGATTTCCTATAATCAATTTTGAGGATTATGTCATTTATGATATTGAATTTGGGTGAATTGGTTTAGGAAATTGGAAATTGGAGGAAAGAAGAAAGACTTTGGAGAATTGCTGTTTTGGACAAGTTCCTAGCAAGGCTTTGAGGTGGGTAATGTATTTATATTTTGAATTATAAGCTTTGTATGAATTTTTGAAAAATCAAGAATGAGAAATGTTTTTGAAAAATTATTGTTTATGTTTGAAAATCAAGAAGAAGATGAAATAATTGTAAATTGATGTGTTAAAAATCATTGGATAAATTACTACGATCGTTTTGGATATTTTGAAAAAAAAATGATGAAATTTCCGAAGCTCATTATTTATGAAAGAATTGATGAATAATGAAAATTTTACATTCATTGATTTTGAATGTTTTGATAAAGTGAAACAATTGTTAAATTCTTTATATTTGAATGTTTTAATCATTCCTATGATTGCTGCATTCTTAAATGATTAAAGAGGTGTTATGTGAATTGATGTGATTTTGTGAAATTGTGAATGCTGAAGTGTTTAGTATGACACATTATGAAAACTGAAATTTTCGAAGGTACCTTCGGGCAATTCGATTTTCAAGTTGTGTGTGTTTATGTAGGTTTGGTTAGGTCCCCTCCGATGAGTCAGTGCACTGGTCTCTGTTTAAGGCTTCTCCCGCCTGCCCGCTAATGGCATAGGAGTTCCGATTTCAAATTCCCCTCTATTCACGGCTGCACAGAACCGCTATGAGGGAATGTGCAGTACGTTCTGTTAGGACTGACCCAAACCATTTTGATGTGCTATATGTTTTTAATTTGTTTAAGATGTGATGCACTTCTATGTGATGCATTCATGTTTTAAAATTGTTCATGATTTGTGAAGAAGGAAATAAAATTTGAGAATTTTAAGAAAAGAGAAATTGAGGTTTTTCACCTGTGAAATTTTAAGATGGCAAAAGTTTTGAAAAAAAAATGTTTTTGCTTATTTTTCTATTATAAATATGTTATCCACTGAGCTGTCAAGCTCACCCCACCTTTCATCCTCATCTCCAGGTTTTCGAGCAGGAGATCTGATGAAAGAATATCAAGCCGTTGTGTTCGTTTTTGCTTAGCTCGTATTTTATGTAAGTCTGGATTTTGGGATTGATTATGGCTTGGAAGACCATTATTGTATCATAAGCATGTATTCCATGATGTATTGGATTGTGAAATTATGTTTGATTCGAGGTATTTTTGTAAGCAATTATTTCAGGCCATGTATGAATTATGAAAAAATTAAAAGTTTGTGTATGGAATTGAGAAATAGATTTGTGTATGTTATGGATAGTAAATTGGGACTGTATGTGAATATGAATGGGATTGATTTAGATTATGTTTTATCGACTGAGAATTATTAAAGTGTTAGGATTAGAATTGTGTTTGATTGTATTTGGATTCCGAACAGGAGGTCCGTTGAATGGATTGTTATGGTCTGATGTGACTATAGAAGTGTGTTTTTGATTTGCAGAATTTTTGGGTTTCTTATATTGCAGCCGTTATGCTGCTGAGTTTTGGCTAAATAGTGATTGAGTAAGAATAAGATTAAGAGTAAGAGTGTTAAAGACGATATCAAGATTAGTATATAAAAAAAATTTATACTGGTTTTAGGATTCTTTTAGTCTAAGGTTTCCAACGCAACGTTTTTCTAAAAGTTGTTCGCTTCGGATGTCGGAATTTGTTTCAGTCTGTTTCACATCGTTTTGTTTCGATTCGCTTTCCGTCTTTGATTCTCATGTGTTTCGTACTTTCGTTTTGATTTGCCTTCAAATGTATTTTCGTTCCGTATTCTTCGTTTGCTCAATCCGATTCTTCGATATCTTTTCTTTGTTTCCGCGATTTGCATCCGTTTGATTTCCTTCGGCTTCGCTTTGTCTTCGTTCTTTGGTTTGCTTTTGTTTCCGCTTTTCCGGTTGGGATCCGGTTCCGAGAGCAGATGCCAACAGTTAGAGAAATTTTTTCTATGGAAGAACTTATGTCAAGAGTCTGATAAGCAATACTGTTGTGTGTTGGTCCGAGGCTTCTTTGTGGTCACTGTCTTGTCATTCGTTCTTCCTAATCCATTAAAGACTATCTTTTGAGATTACCAATGATGCCATTGTTCGTCAGAAACCAACTACGCCTTGAAAGTTATGTCCTTTGCACTTCTTTGAGCCTCTTTCAGTCCATCTACATGCACACTGATGCTAACTACGTTTATGGATCTTGATTTCAATCGGCGGTTTTGCTTTGGTTTATTCTTGTAGTCTCTTTGTTTCCTAGGCCAACTTACCACATTTACATTGATTTTAGGAAGATGCATCTTTTCCCACCCTTTTTCAGTAAACTGAAAGCCTCTATCATTTGAGGCATTGCTTCCACAATATTGCGAAAGACAATAACATCGTTAAGTGTTATGCCATTTGCAAGACCTCTTCGAGTTTTGCTTGGGCTTTATTTATGCACGAGAATCTTCGTGCAAATTCATTAGTTAAAAATTTCTCATTCATCCCAAACCTTAAAGTTTCAACCATATATAACCACCTTTTTCTTTGACCATATATAAATGGGACTTCTGTCATTGTGTATAGGAGGGTTGTAGATCAGATGATTATATAAAAGCTTATGAAAGATCCACCAACTCTAAATTACATAATACAAGCAACAAATATGTACAAGATGACAAAATTTGGAATTGCCAAAATGTTAATCATGGAGTAGAGACAGCGCTGAAAGAAGATTTGATGAGAAAGTATCATATATAATACCATCTTCACGATGATTTCCATCTTAATCCACTAAGAAAGGTTTTAAGATTTTCATCGAGTTTGAGACGAGATCATCAACACTGGATATCCGAAGCATTCTCATATTGCTATTCCTCCACATGTGGAACATACAGCTTTGTCCTGCTCTGAGTGTTAACCTCTTGAGTTGAAAGTGAAATGTAAGAATCTCCAACTAGTCTAAAAAAATGCAAATGGCATTTAATCAATCATTAGCTAGAACTACTAATCTCATCTAGTTTGTAGCTTGTGAAAGAAGTGGCTAACCAGATAATAATAAACTTTGTTAATGTGCCTTTTCCAGATCAAACATTTTACAACTGTGTAAATTATGATGGCCAAATGAAAGAGATAAAAACTCAGTAACTCCAAATCATTTAAAAAATAAAGAACAAAATGCTTGAATATGGAGCTCTCAAAGTTATATGCATCCACAAAATGTCCGTACTTACAGTCAAAGGTCGACCTTCAGATGGCATATCTAAAATTCAAATATCTGTAGGTTTCTATGAGTCTATTTACAAAATCTCAAATTTTCGATTATCACATGTTCCTTAAGAACCACCAAAATAGATAAACCCACGGAACCAATCTTCCTATTAACAAGTCCAACACCAAAGGTCCACTCTTTGAGCTTTATACACCTTTACTAATTCGAACTTGGTAACTTGGTAAAAAGTACTAACAATAAAGCTCCTCAAAAATTACATAATAGAAAAACACCCACATACCATTGGACAAAACTTCGAATAAACCCACATACCATTGTTCACTAAGTAGACACTAACTAATTGAATTTTTTTATTAAGAAAAATTTTCGTCATAATAAGTACATAGGCTTTTATTAACAAAACTTACTGATAAAAGAAATTTTGACACTATTAATATATTAATAGTGACAATTTAATTGTAAAGGTATTAAATTGACACAATTCCCATTGTATTATTGTCACAAATAAATTCATCACAGTTAATCCAAATAATAGTATCAATCAATTGTTTTGTCACAATAAACATTGTATCTGTGACGAAATAATACTTAGTCAAAAAAATTGTCACTAAATTACGAATATTAGTGACCATAGTTATACTTTGGTGATTGTGAGGATATTAAGTAGACACTAATTAATTGAATATTTATTGACAAATTTTTTTGTTACAACAAGTAAAATATTGTGTGACGATTAACTATTTCGTAACAAAAGAAAATAGTGACCAAACTATGTTTTGTCACAACAAATAGACAATATTAGTTACTAACATACGTTTTGTTATAATTACAATTTATTCCCGCCAAAATTATTTTGACACCAAATTTCATAGGCTTTTAGTGACAAAAACTTAGTGATAAAATAAAATTTAACATTATTAATATAGTAATAGTGACAATTTAATTGTAAAAGATACTAAATTGTCACAATTACCATTGTATTAATGACAAAAATATAAAACATCACAGATAATCTAAAAATTAGTATCAATCCATTGTCTTGTCACTAAAAAACTTGTATTTATGATGACAAAAAAGTTACTAAATTACGAATAGTAGTGACTATAGTTATAGTTCGGTTATTGTGACAATATGAAGTAAACACTAATTAATTGAATATTTATTAACAAAAGTTTTTTGTCACAATAAGGAAAATATTATGTGACGATAAACCGTTTTGACACAACAAGAAAAAATTATTAGTGAACAAACTATGTTTTGTTACAACAAATAGAAAATATTAAATACTAACGTATGTTTTGTCACAATTTCAATTAATTCCCACCAAAATTATTTTGGGGCGAAATTGCATAGGCTTTTAATGAAAAAACTTAATGATAAAAGAAATTTTGACATTATTAATATATTGATAGTGATAACTTAATTGTGAAAGATAATAAATTGTCACAATTACCATTATATTAGTGACAGAAAAATAAATCATCACATATAATCTAAACAATAATGTCAATCAATTATTTTGTCACAAAAAAACCTCATATTTGCAAGGGCTTGAAAAATGGACCGGACCGGCCGGTTTGACCAGAAATAGTCTGAACCTGTCATGTGTCCGGTTCGGTTTTAGTTAATAACCTTTGAATATAAAAACCGGCCGGTTTATCAGAGAACCGGTCAGTTTTCTGACGAACCGGTTATTTGATAACCGGTTCTCTCCATCGCAACGTTTCTCTTTTATCTCTTCTCTCTTCTCTCTTCTCACAGTTCTCTCCATCGCACCGCTTCTCTGTTTTCTCTTCTCTCTTCTCAGGTCTAGCCTTGTCTTCACTCTTACTTACCTTTCTCTTCCGTGAGAACCAAAAACAATCCCTTCAGCTTCCACCGGTTCCTCCTGTGCCTCCACCTCAGGCTACTTCAAACGGTTCCATTGGATCAAGCGGGTTCGGATCTCCACCGAATACATTGACGGAGCCTGTTTGGGACATGGTGAAGAGAGATCTATTTAGGATCGTGAGCAATTTGAAGCTTGTGGTATTCCCCAACCTGTACCGAGAGGATCCGGGAAAGGCTTTGAGAGATTGGGATCTGTGGGGTCCGTTCTTCTTCCTTCTGTTTCTAGGCCTTACTCTCTCCTGGTCTGCTTCCGTCAAAAAGGTTAGCCTTTTGCTTTGTTTTGTGCACTACGGTGTGTTTTCGGCTCTAAAGGTGGTAGTTTAACATGCTTACATACTATAAAGGTAGAGCTTCTACATAGTGCAAGCAATCTTCGGCTTAAAATGTTCGATTTTGTGTCTGATCATGGTGTATGTTGTGAAGGCAATATTTATACCTGTTTGAATGAATGAAATCTGGACACTATTTTAGAAATATGAACAAAGGAAATAACATGCTTAGTTTAATTACTGAATTTGCTTGAGAACAAATCCCCAGATTGTGTGAACTGAACGGTGAAAATTTTTATGGGGAGCTGTTCCTCATTCAGATGTTATTTACAGAGTTTAAGCAATGCGTCTTCGAGCTGGTATAATAATACCATAACTATATTGAATGTTAAAGTTGGATAATTTCTCAAACTTTCACGACTCATTCGTTTGCATCTTTCTTTTATAATATTTGTTTCAGCATTCGTTCCTCTAAATTCTTATAAGGTCGAATATGCTACCCAGTTCAGCACGTTCATTCGTTCCAGATCTATATGAGCGTGGACGTATTCCACTTTTAAGAATTTGATTGATTCTTCTACACTCTCTGTTCATATTTTCTATTTTGCTACCTTTTTCAAGCTTATCCATTTGAAGTTCAAATTGATTGTTTGCGTTTAAAGAAATTTAGTTAACTGTATTCAGTTTATCAATTTTCTTCTCCGCCTTTTCAGTCTGAGGTGTTTGCTGTAGCATTTGGACTTCTTGCTGCTGGTGCTGTAATCTTGACATTGAATGTTCTTCTATTGGTAATACTCTCTATCTTCCCTGTGCGTGTGTGAACCAGGCTAAGTTAATCTTTAGGTATAGGTTAGTATCATTATGAAGGATTTGATAGTCTGAACATCTTTAGTCCCACTTGCTCTTCAGAATGGAAATAATTAATCCAACAAGATTAGATTTTACTACCGTGGTACTTGGAGCATAGTGAAGATATGACTAAGTAGTTTCCCTTCTTATGTTACTTCAGGGTGGACATATTATCTTTTTCCAGAGTCTGAGCCTGCTTGGGTATTGTCTCTTTCCCCTAGACATTGGTGCCCTTATCTGCTTATTGCAGGATAACGTGGTTCTGAAAGTGGTAGTAGTGTGTTTGACATTGGCTTGGAGCTCCTGGGCTGCTTACCCTTTCATGAGCTCAGCAATCAATCCCAGAAGAAAGGCCCTTGCACTCTACCCTGTTTTTCTGATGTATGTATCTGTTGGTTTTCTCGTCATTGCCATTAATTAGCACATCCTCTAACATCATTATGGAGTTGGGATAAGTAATTGAAACTGACATGCAGTATATAAGAATTTTTTCGATGGTTAGGATTCGTTATTCTTTTCCTTTTCATGTTTACTGTTTTCTTTTTCTTTTGACCATTTTTGGGACTATGTTTGAAACACAATCTGCCAATGTTATACGAGTATGAAACTTTATTATGACTCTGTATTTTTTCATGGCCTTTCTGAAAGGGGGGGGAGTTGGGATTGAAGCTCGGATATGAACTAACTGAATATTTACGCATAGGCAATGGATTGGTCTTGTTAACATTTTATGACATCAATTTCTTAACATGCCCTGGTCATCTTTATATCAGCTTGGATAAGCAAATATCCAGGTTTCGGAACGAGTCACACTCCATGTTACTGTAAAAGAAACCTTGGATGAAGTATGGTTTGTAAAGCTGAAAGGTAATATCTTAAACCTCGTGTTTTGTCATGATAGCACAGCCGTCAAGCATACAGTAGGACTCCCTAAGAAACTTGCAAGAAGTAGAAATTGTCTAAACGAGCGATGAAGTGGCAACTTGATACAATACCGTCTTTGGCATTCCTGATGGGGTTTGGAGCCGTTCCCTATTTTTCTCCACTTATTAGCTAGCAAAAGGGAATCCAACTAATCAACTAGATCAGAAAATTTAGAATGTCAAGATGAAAATCAAGAACACAAAATGCTGGCAAACTAATGTGGCTTGTTCTCTCGCTACCTGCTTAAGATGATGACAGCGATTTAAATAATGAAACTCATTCCATTCCTTCTCCCAGGATCGAAGCGAGGTGATTGCAACTAGCACAGACCCTAAATGACAAATTAAAAGGAATATACGAAAAAGATTAAATAGATAGCCCAGAATTATTCTTGAGTTACATTATTTGTTTACGATTGTGGGCTTGAACATACTTTGGGTCGCTTTAGAAATCACATTCAACATTTCGTACGAAAAGAGCAACGATGTATTTAGATGAATTCTTAACGCGGAAAATCACTTGCAAAAATTAAAGTCGTAAACTTAACATCGCTTATCTAAATTTTGACATGTTTTCTTTAACAGAAAAACAAAGTTTTCCTATTTTCTATCTCGATTAATAATAATAATAATAGTACAAATTTTAT
>JAOTAZ010000009.1:15982790-15994891 GCA_025629785.1 Erythroxylum oxycarpum | reverse complement strand
ATGGCATTTCCAAGCCATATTACAATATTTCACAAAATCACAAATTACATCATTCAATTGCTCAAATTGCAATTACAGCTTTGTATTTACATCAATTATTCTAAAACAGGACAAACATGCAAATTTCAGAGTAATGCCTTGACTTTCTTTCACTTGGTCCCTTGATCAATACCTGGAGATTGGATGGAAATGGGGGTGAGATCGAAAGCTCGTGGGTAACCTGCTTGTAACAAATAACAAGCAAAACTGTTCAAAAGGTTCATTGTTATAAAAATGCTTATTGAATCACAAAACTCATTTTTTCTCAAAATGCTTGTCAAGTAATCAAAATCATAACAACACAATCTATGCATTTTTCAACTTGTTTGCAAAATCATAAACACATATGCACATCCGAAATGGTTTGGGTAAGTCCATATTCATGACGCACTAGACATTTCCATATAATGGTTCTGTGTAGCCGTAAACTTGAGGGAGTCCTTGAAGGAGCTCCGTGCCACTAGCGAGCAGGCGGGAGAAGCCTATTCTTGGGTCAACGTGCACGTAACGGTTCTTGGATGGACTACCAAAACCCACATAACATGTAATCATGACTTGAAAAATGATTACCCAAATGGCAAAATTTTGGAATCTTGTTTTTCATGAACATGCAATTTTTCGAAAATCTTTTTATGTAGCAACTCATAATTCATCAACCAAATTCACATAGTAATTTCTCAAATCATTCAAAAGCAATTAATGCAACAATTGTAGCAATTTCTCACATCAATCACAAACAATAAATGCAACATTTAAGAAGCCATTGAAATTATTTTATTTTCTTGATTCAAAAGAAAAATTTTATGGCTCATTACTTAAATTATAAACATGAAACCCACCTTAAAATTCCTTGCTTGAAAACTTTGCTCAAAATGTCTCTCCCTTTTGCTCCACTTGCCTCCCTTGATCTTCTTCAATAGTAACACAAAAATCCCAAATCAATAGGATTCAAAAATTGGAAAACCTAAAGAACCCCATGCATGAAATTGATCTTAGAATCTCTAATCCCATCCATTTCCTAAGCTCTTTGAACCAAGAACTCTTCAAAAATTCAAAATATTCAAACTCACTTACCTTAAATCTCCACCCAAGCAAAGGGTTTCTTGGCTTAAATGAAAGCTTGAACCTTCCTCTAGCTTTTTCCTTCTTGAAATAACTTCAAAAATCCTCTCAAACACCAAGAAAAGGAAAACCCTAACTTTGCTCTTCTTTTTCTCCTTCTTTCTCTCCACTTACGACTCTCCCTCTCTTCTCTCCTTTCAATTTTCGTTTCCCTCTCCTCTAATTAAAAAACCACTCATTTCTCTTGCCTTTTATACCACTAATGATGCTAAAAGGTCCATATTACCCTTACTTAAAAGCCTAGGAACTTAAATGCTTAAGTGTCATGCCCAAAATGTCCTTCATGTAACTTACCCCTTCTAACACTTCAATTTAATCTCTTATGCCACATAACCTAATTAACACTAAAAGGGGTCCAACATAGGTGGTATCAGAGTTCATGTTTTATGGTTCAAGAGTTAGGTTCTAAAAATGGGATCCAACATTAGTGGTATCAGAGCAAGAGAGTTAGGTCTCAGAAACGGGGTCCAACACATACGGTCCCCCTGCTAGCACATTAGTACAATCTTCTTCTATATCAAATTGGAAGATTATCCATCCTTGATCATATGGTAGGATTTTTCATTGAACATACCATTTAACAATTAATCCTTCGAGCGCCTTCATTCCTGGAAATCTGCCCATGAAGCTCCCCACAAGAAAATAGCTCCATTCTTGTTCAATTTGTATTACATCTTCTTCCTCCATAATGACTTCATCAGCTACCTGCAAATATTTCAACTGCATTCCTTGCTTTAATTCTCTATTGTTCCTTGCTTTAATTCTCTATTGTTCCTTAATAAACTAACATACGAAGGCTTGGTTTTTACTTCATGAGTGCCTAAGCAGATTGGATTTGACATTTTATCAAACACCTTCAAGGCTGGCTCTTCATTCTCTGGGTGATCCGAAGCTTAAATGTCAACACTCTCCACATATGTATTATTAGTCTCCTCATCAAAAGTGGATGACTTCTCATCCCCTATTTCTTTGTCAGCTCCACCTTTGCTCACCCCACCAGTACCCACATTTGTAGTTTCCTTAACCCACCTTCACTATTCTTAGTACCCAAATTCCTATCCTACATCGTCTCTTTGCGTATGCTTGCCCTATTTTCACCAGTTCTAACATCCTTATCTTGTCTACAAGCCGTAGGATTGTGTGCCACCACCATTTTCATCATCGAATGGCTATGTGCCCTAGTCCCCTCATCTTCCAGATGCCTACCTTGTAATGTTACTCTTATTACACCCGCTCCACTTGCTCCATCAGCCACATTCGTTTCTTGTCTATCCTTCACAATATTTTTTGCATTAGCCATCTTTATCGTTGAATGACCGTACGTCCTAATCTCCTGTACTTCATTATCTACACTGTCTTGTGTGCTCATAGGAAGCTCTCAGGATGCCGCCACCTGTAGCCCAGAACACAATCAACAATAATATCTCGTCCTTTATGCGGCATCTTCTTCCTTTTACCGATGCTTCAATACACCGAGAAACGCAGGCAAAATTTTTTCCCTAAAAATGAATCCTAATTACTTCGAACTGTCAGGTGTGACCAGCAAATGCAATCCAAACTCACTAAATAGCAAAGAATTAATCGAGAAATTAGGAAGGAGTGTAGTTAAGTCGTGTAATGTGCGATACCTAGGGAAAAAATAGCCTAAGGTGAGAAAACTCACATATGCACACTACTAATTCTTTGGCTACTCCTTATATTGGTTTCTATTTATAGTTAACCAAAATATTAATCCCCAGGTTGATTTCCATTAATAAATGACCAAAATATTGACCTTTTACACTTATTTAGTTTCATGATTTTAATAGTTTCAAATAAGTGATAATTTATATCCACTTCTATGTAGCTTAAACTAGTAGTGGACTAATATTCTAATAGCAACTTGTGAAACTTAACTTGTATGGGAACATGCTCTGGTTTCATGTTGAATGATTTTCTGCATAACTTGTTTAATAGAGATTTTGAAGAGGAATGAATCCTCTCCATTGATGAGTACCTATTTTAGTCCAAGTTTAGACCAATTAGTTGCAACCCATCTTTGAGTCATTAGATAAGCAAACCTCTTGTTTGTGAATAA
Source organism: Erythroxylum oxycarpum (assembly GCA_025629785.1). Classification (NCBI taxonomy): domain Eukaryota; kingdom Viridiplantae; phylum Streptophyta; class Magnoliopsida; order Malpighiales; family Erythroxylaceae; genus Erythroxylum; species Erythroxylum oxycarpum. The sequence goes on along the minus strand of JAOTAZ010000009.1, from coordinate 15,991,653 downwards.
CCCTACTCATATATAGACCTCTTCAAAGCTCCATCTTTGAGTGGAGACACAATGAGGGAGTCGTTAGGTGTTGGAGGTAGAAAATTTTGGTTTCTCATAGGATGAATTATTGCCTTCAACTTGACTCTAGGTTTTCAAACTAGTATTCCCTACCTTAAGAAGGATTGATGAGTTGGCCACAGGTGTTAACACCTAAAGGGAGATTCTCAAGTCCATAGTGGGATCAAACGCAAGAAAAGTAGGACAAAAAGTAGAGATAGTAGGAGTGAGGACGATGGAGGGATTTTGACTCATAATGTTAAAAAAAAGATATAAATAAGAGGTAGGTAAAGTTCAAATAAGAATGAATAAGGTAGCGAATATAGAAATAATAGATGGTAAGAGTATTTTAGGAGGAGTTAAAAAAGGAGATACAGGATAGAGAATCAGATTAGAGAAGTGTTGGATCCTAATTTTTTTTCTAAATTTCTTATTAATTGTTTAATGATTTATTTTTGTTTGTTTTTTTGTTTAATTATTTTTTTTTAAGAATAGGGTCATTAATTTAGTAGGCATGAATAAAGATTGAAAATTTGATGAAAAGATTAAGACTTAGTTAGAATTAATGTGGTGTTAAGTGGATTAAAGGGTTAGAGACATAAAAGAAAAAAGAAGAGGTAAAATGGGAAAGTCCAAGTAAGTGAGGGGCATAATTGGAAGAACAAGGATAATAGCTGTCTTGAATTAGAAGAAGAGGAGAAGAGAGAATCATGAAAAGCCATAGAGAAGGAGAGAAAACGTGAAAAGAGAGAAGAGAAGAGAAAATTGTGGGAAGAAGAAGGAATCAAGCTTCTTAAGGTAAGTTCTTCATATTTTTCTTCTTGCTTATTGAAGAAATAGGTTGTATTGGGAATGAAGGAGTTTTAGAAAAAGATATGGGTTTTGTGTTGGGAGAAGATGATTTAAGGGAACCCATTTCATCTTAGGGTTTCTAAGCTAGTTTTTGGGTTTTCTAACCTAGATGGACTGTAAGTAGGTTAAGGTTGAGCTTGATTTGTGTTAATTTCATTTGATTGTGATTATGAAAATTTGTGGGATTTCCATTTGAATTAGAATTGAATGAGAATTTTGGTTATATTGGGAAATCAAGAACAACCTATCCAAGAGCAAGAAGAAGGGCCAAATTGAGTTTGGATTTTCAAGAGTTTTAAGGTGGGTAATATATTTATAGATATTGTGTAATAGGCAAAATGCCTTATGTGTGTATTGTGTGCTAAAATGACTTGCTTGAAATGTTGTGATGTGAAAATTGCATTATGATGTAAGACATTGTGATAAAAATTGAATTGTGTGTAAGATCATGCTATGCCTTGGAATTGTATCACGACATTTTGATTGAATGGAAAGAAGAAAAAGCATGAGAATATGAGATTGTGAATGATTGAATTGAGGATGAGATTTAATTGTATTTGGGCGAGAGAGGAACCTTTTATGGTCACGTGCACGTCAACATAAAGCCTTCTCCCGAATGCCCGCTTGTGGCCCACGAGATCTGAAAAATGGACTCGTTTCATTCATGGAGTAAACTTCGGTTTCTCTGCTTTGTTCCACGGAACCCTCGAACTAATTGTTTATGCATTTGCATTTTGATGTGTTAAGTTATGATGACATTTTGAGTGTTACGCTTTGATGTGAATTACATTCACTATGTTCTATGTAATGATGTATTGAATTATGAAATGTGAATTGGAATTGTAAATGCTAAACTTTCACTGCTAGATTAAGATAAGAAGTGTATGCCTATATGGATATTTATATATTTGATTGTGTGACTCGTTGCCAAAGGCTATAAATATATTAGCCACTAAGCTGTGTAGCTCAACCCACAATTTTCCCTCCTCAGGTACCGACCAAGAAGATTAGCAATCCTTGCAAGACATTTGGAAATTCCAAGATAGCTAGGAGTTTTTTGTACTAAGCTAGTGACTGATTTGGATAGCTTTATAGGCATATCAAATATGAGCATCCTTTTGTATTTCGTATTAAGTTTGATGTGTATGTTGATATGTAAGTAAAGCTTGCTCAAACATTCATAGTGTTTAGAAATAGGAATGAGAACTTGAGAAGTTCCTTTCTATATGATTATGTTATTTTGAAGTTTGAGTTTGATGCATGTGCTTATTCTTTTATTGAGATTGTCAATTGCTGCTAGTGTTAGAATATTATGTTGGAGTTGGAAAGAATGTATGTGATGAATCCTTTGGAGTTGAGATTCAAGTGTTAATAAGATGTACTTAATAGTTAATATGAAGTGGTTTTTGCACTAGAAGGGATGAATTTGAGGAGATTATGAGAAAAGGGAATGTTAGAATGGATTTAAGATTCATTGGAGGGGTCTTGGAAGGTGAAAATTTTTGTTACACCCGAAGGTTACACGATCTACCCATATGAATTCACACAGGTCGTATATTCCTAATGCTGAAAATTTGCCAGACCCGTAGGTTACACGGTTCGTGTTTTAAACCTCCAAATGAAATCACTAGACTCGTGGGTTACATGCTCTACCCGTGTGAATTCACACGGTCTGTGTGTTCCTAGCGCAGAAGCACAATCAGACCCGAAAGAAACACAAGCTGTCCATGTGATTATACATGGTCCGTGCTTTGTCCAAATGATAGAATTTCACTCGAAGTCTTCATAAAAGTTGTAGATCTATAAGTCCTCTTTCAAATCGTCTCAAAACGATGTCAATCCGACGTCTGTAGTGAAAGTATAGCAATTGCGCCAAGGCAGGTACAAAATGATTAAGAACATAAACATATTGGATTCTTTTGGCCATAACTTCATCATCCGACCTTCAAATGAAGTGATTCTTGAAATGATAGATTCCTAACACATTTTCTATGTTTCCACAAAAATTGATAGCCATCGGTATTGAATTCAAAAAGATTGATGGAAAGGAAATGAGAGTTCATTGAAATAACCCTACAAGAAAACCTGTTCACGCGTTTTGACTCCGGATAGTTAGGCTCTGGGAACAATGTCCAACATCTTGAGCTCCAGGAATGGGGCTCAACATTAAGATGAGTGATGAAGGAGCTAGGACTGGAGTTTGGATGAAACTAGAGGATAACTTTGGACGAAAAAGGTTTCATTGAATAACCATTCTTAATTGGGAAACAAAATCAGATATATAAAAAAGAATAGGTGAAAACTTTTAAGAATTAATAGATAAAAGCACTTGAAATTTATAAAACTAATAATTATAAATATCTAAAATTAAGAGATGATAATTTTTCTTATTTTTCATTATTTTAAATCGATAATATTAACTAAATTCCTTATATTATTATTTATAAGAATTGGGAAATAATAAGAAAGATTTAAGTTAATTAATAAAAAGATTTAATGTTGTAATTCAAATGTTCTAATAACCATAACAAATTATGTCAAACAAATTGATTGAAACGTCCTTGTAAGAATACCACAAACATAATCAAGAACCTACAAATCATCTCGGTTTTAAAATGAAAGACTTGTAATCTATACAGAAAACTATAGTATGAATAAACATATCATATTGTGATTTCGGAACAGCCATCCAACTTCTATAAATCAGTACAGACTTGTAACATCACAAGCACATATCTGGATTTCAGAATTGGAAAGATCGGATCATAGTACTTGTCTTTTCTGTATTGTTGGTGAGTGAGCTCATTATTTACGCAGGGAATGCCCGAGTGGTAATAGATTGTGAAGGAGCAAGCACCCTTTCTTCTTCCTTGGATGGAGCAAGCACCCTCTTCTGTTCTCTCTTTGTTTGTTACTGTATCCGCCATTGTTATATAACTCCTTTATTCTTCATTTTTTTTCCCATTTTTATCTGGTAAGTGATTATTGTACACTACTCAAATGTAGAAGTGATTTCATAGAAGAAAGTTGTTCTGGTCATTGACGACATTGCGGGAAACTTACTGACGTCCCTGATGATTTCTGATATTGACGAGAATACGAAATGAGCCCTTTTACGATCCATGATTCATTGCAATTCTACTGTAGTATGTACTTCTTGTCTTCGTTTATTAAAGCACCGATCAGATAATGATGCCCTGAAATCCCTTGTCAATTCCTTTTTGATCATCTGCTTCGGTTTCTGCAAAATTTTTAACGACGCATTGGGAATTCGACTCCATCTACAGGATCTGAACGCAGTTCATAGCATAAAGGCTAATACGATTAGTCGATTAAGATATTGAGATACTTGTGGAACATGTATTTTCCCAAGAATTGGATTTGAACTCTATCTCCTGCTTTAGAAAAGCCAAATCTTGGTCTGCATCTCTTTGGTAGAAATTTAGTATCCACCATTACCCCCTGTTAAAGAATATACATACATATATATATATATGCAAGTGGAAGGATGGGATCTTGAGGGACTAACTTCCGCATTTCAAGGAATTTTGAGCTTTCTCCTAGGATTTAATATACACCTTCCGTCTGCCAATGCTAGACTGTTGCGTCCAAGAATTTTTCCTAGTAAGACACGCCTTTTCGTCGAGCATGCGCGTAGTTATATGGATATAAACAATATGCATGCTACCGGTAAATGAACAAACTCCATCAATTATATATCGGTTTTTAACCGTGTCCACTTTGGTTTTCAGTACCTAAAAAATTAACAAATATGGTTCTTTTGATTCATCTATATGATAAAACCAAGACATCTCTCAAGTAGAGAATACGGTTTGTGTTAAGATTCTGTCATTTTCCCTCTTGGTAGGTTTTGAATAGCTCACCCTTCCTGCTTTCTGTATGACAATCAAAACTAATCTGATCTTTTACTTATTTAATGAGGCATTGAAATTCCCAAGTAAATTTCAATTAAAGGTTTGACTATAGTAAAGAAGATTAATCTCCTTTTTCTTTCATGTTTAACTTTCTTGTTCTTTCGGATTAGAAGCACTCCTGAGATTAAGACATTAGAACTAACCAAAGTTGTTGGGCTAATTTTAAGATAAACATAAGAGTTTGATTAAATCTTTTGCTCCATCATGATATTAACCAGTCAAGTGTTTGTGGACAAAGCTAATATGTCTTAGTCTTCACTGTAATCAAACCATTTAGAGGAAACAACACTGATCAAAGCTAATTGTACATGTTTCATGTCTATACTGTGTTTGTCAAAAGAATAATGTTCGGAATACCTCTAGCAAGGATCCTGAAATTTTGACAGGATGCTCCAAATGACAAAATACTGAATAATTTGTCTTGGGACGATACTATTGATATATTGCGACAGTAGGTGCAATTTAAAGGAGTGAAATGAGTTTACAAATCCTGAGAAAACCCAAAAGAAATGGCAGGAAAAAGAATTAGAAGTCACTGTCAACCAGTACAAACACAAGTTGCCGACCCTCGCACCTCTCAATTACTCGTGTTGAGAATGTTGCTATAAGGTTAGGCATAACCAAAAGAAAAACAAGAAGTAGAACAACCTCAACACTAACAATGGCCTGCTCCTGCAGTTTTCTCAGGACTCTCTGTCTTGTCCTCTCGGCTCTCACTCTCATTTCCTTTTCTGGGGTGCTCGCGATCGGCGACCACGAACTCAGCTGGATTCCAACCAGAGCATCTGGCTGCCATGGTCCGGCCGCAGAGTGTATGATGGAGGATGAGTTTGAGATGGATTCAGAGAGCAACCGTCGTATTCTGGCGACCACAGACTACATAAGCTACGGTGCTTTACAGAGGAACACGGTACCGTGTTCTAAGAGAGGTGCGTCTTACTATAACTGCCAACCTGGGTCGGAGGCCAATCCTTATAACCGTGGTTGCACCTCCATATCTCGATGTCGGAGTTGAGAGATATTTTCAGCTGTCGCACTCTTGTTTTCGGGTTTGAAATTATTCTTACATATTTTCTTCTTCTATAACCACCGACGATTGCTATAAATTTACGTTTGATCATTTGATATTATTGCTGGATCGATGTTTCATGTCTAGCTAGATAGTAGATACCCCTCATCAGACTTCTACTTGCTTTTCGTTATCTAGGATTCCATCATCGGCTATAGCTTCGTCGTTACTGTGTATTGCGTGATTATTATGATAATGTTTACGTTACTTTGACTACTACGTCTCTCTTTGATTTAGATATGTCCATCGTATATGCTCTTCTTCTTGAGAAGAGGAGATGGTTTCGGCTCAGAAAACTGTAGAAAGTTGGTAAATGAGGAACATTGGAACAATCTTTTGACATGTTATTCTCATTGCCCTTCGTTATGGTTTCGCTTTGGAGGGGAAGTAATGATCGGTCATGTTATGTTCCTCTTCTCCGTGGGAAAGGAAAACTGCATCTATCTTCGTCCTACATGTTATGACATTTGCATTTCTATAAATTTTGATCATGATTTCAGAAGTTAGAAAGAAACGATCTTTCGGATCGATGAGAAGATGGAAACTTGAAAACAAGGTCCAGGGATCTTTTGATGATCGTTTTTCTCTCTTCTGACTCAAATCTTTCAAGGTGAATCGGGGAATACAATGGCAGATAGGAATTTGAGTACTTAATAACTAGGAGATGACAGTGTTTACACTTTCTAAAGTCAGAAACCTAATCCAAAAGAAAAGATTTCGTAGACTAGAACCAAAGTTCCAACAAATTTTGGGATCTTCACCTTCACCAGCGACTTTCAATACACGTCACGTACACAGCAGACGCATGGGAAGGCAAAAAAGCAGACGCATGGGAAAGCAAAACTATCCTCTGAATACACGATTGCATTTTCTTTTTATGCACTTGCTACTGGCAGTTTTGCAATAGATGCTTCGAATGAGCTCAATCTCTCAAGGTTACAAATTCTCTTTTCATGAATTCAACCTCAAGTATGACTAGGTCTCACATCCTGCGCTGCTTCGATGGTTCTCAAATTTGCCATTGTAATTCCATCACTTTGCAATCTTTGAGAATAAACTAAGGGGGTGCGTAATTAGTTGAAATGGAAAGAAAGGAAAGAGTAAAGAATAAAAAAGGATGCTTGATAATATATTATGATTGGATGAACAGTATTTCCATATCTCCCTTTTAGGACACTACTGCATACCTTCCTGAAAGTCATATTTATTTTCATTCCTAGCTATATTCATCGTAAATTCTATTAACATTTTCCCCAAATGAAGCAAGCAAATCCTAATACCTTAAAAGTAAAAACATTGGGAATAGTAGTTATTTCCATGGTTTTACCAGAGAAATGGACACTACCTGGTTCAACTTTGGGTTTTATGAAGAAATAGACCAGAGTGATTGAGCAATTCAGGGAATATGAACATAAATGTTTGCATCTATTTCAAAAATATATGTCAAGAGGCAACGTCACTTCAAAACAATTCGCAACCAAATCTAAATTGCCCCAGTGAGGCAACAGCTACTTCTCAGAAAAAATCTACAAGCAACGATGCAGAAATACTCGCCAGCATAAAACTCATCACATAGATCATAGTCATAATTAGGAGGTAAGTGAAAAATATAGCACGGAATTACATTGTGATCCAACTGGGCACTTCGCAGCCTGTCTAATTCTAAGCCGAACCTTCCTCTGGCTTCCCTTCCTCAGGCGTTTGCTTTGATGGGGCCACAGGAGATGGCGAACCCTCCACTCCCATCTCTGCCCTTAGGTCATTGATACTCTGCTCCAACTCATTTATGCGGGTTCCCATGTCATCAAGTGCATTGCAGTTAAGAAATTCAAAAAAAAAATCCCAAACCATTTTCTATCATTGATACTGCTAAAGAAAGTACGAAGGCTACATAGCTCATAGAAATTTAGCCCTTAAACAAGTTTAGCACCAAATTATACTGAAAAGCAAACATGCTTCGCATACTAGCGGTAACATGTTTCGCATACTGAATTGATTCACATACCACCAGGAATAACAAACAGAAAGCACGAGTAAAAGACTAACAAAGTAATGTAGTTATGAGGGGCATATTGATTTTAAATGAAAAGGATATTCTTAGTTACGATGGAATCTGACATTGTTTGAAATCTTGATTGCTGCAAACAAAACCTTATTAGTCAGTAAAACCAAAAATCAAATGAACGGAGGGGCTTAAGCAACAAACTTACCATCTGTTGAAGAAGATTTTGCACCTGAAACATCATTCAAACAATTCCATCAAAACTCAAAACGGTCATTTTTAATTCCATACAAGACCAATAAAAGGCCAGCATAAAATCGGTTTGAAAAAGCGTTAAGAAACTTACAAAAGCGGCCATATCGGTTGAGCTCTTCTTTGGATCTTGAGAATCCTGTCCATCCTGTAAAACCCCAAAACATTAACATAAGCCCAGAAAATTGGAAACCCTAGAGGTTGGAGAAAGGAAAGATTCGGTGATGCTTCCATAGAATGTAGCACATTAGTAGAGAGATTAGGAGAGAAGGAAAGTCTCTCACCATTTTTCGTCGCCGATCTGTTGTTTTGTCTGCTCTGCTTTATACCGATTTCCGGTGGAAACCAAAGAACTGTGGATGTTGGAGAAAATAATAAACACCACATATTTAGAGGCGGGTGCATCTTCCATTACTCGCCCTGGACATTCGTCAATTTACCAGTGTGCCATTATTTCAAATTCCAAATATAAACGGATTTTTGAGAATTTATGTTGACATCTTGTTATTAAGATTTAAGAATTAAAAAAGAAAAGACTCCTGTCCTGTTAGAGTGTGCTCATTCGGAAATAAAGATGGCAACCGGCCTGTTAAATTTTTTAAAGTAATTTTTAAAAAATTAAAAGCATAAAATAATATATTTTTAAAGTTAAATCCGAACTTAAATAGGTCTATCCGAAACTTAATTCTTCTAAAAGAATAATATCGTTTTATT
>JAOTAZ010000009.1:15969868-15982690 GCA_025629785.1 Erythroxylum oxycarpum | reverse complement strand
AACGAAATATATTTTTATAATTTTTTCAAACCTAATTTGAGTAATCGGGTAACCCGAATTTTTTTCAGAGTTACCTGTCCTAAATTAAAAACAATTCAAATAATACTCAACCCGATTCGATTTACCCATATTTTAACATTTTATTACCTAAATTAATATGCTCATCCCTAATTATATCCACGGTAGAATCTTTAAAGTGGGTTTTATGAACATCTCCTAATCATTAAAGAATATCAAAGCACGTGAACATCTCCTAATTATTGATGAAGTCTATCAAAACACGTAAATCGAAGAAACCAAGTGGTGTGTGTGTCTCACAGAAGGGTGGTGTGTGCGTAAGGTCTATGAACAAATATACTGCTTGCGGCACATGTGTGGAACACAGTTGAATAACGTGTCCTATGTGAGAGCTACGGTATAGTGCATTAGTTAGGGTGTGCTAATGTCGCAGATGGATTTTTATTATTGAGGATATTGAAGTGAATCTTGTGTGTTCAAAAACCGTGGTTGAGAGTGTGAGTTGATGAATCAGTCAATGTCATCTACGGGGCACTAGTTATAAATTAAAGAAAAACTGCGACTTGTTTTTGAAAAGAAAGACTTGTTTTTGGAAAGAAAGAGTTAGCAGCTATGGTGAAGAGTTTTAGCTGGATTATTTCCAAAAGATAAAAACCATAAGAAAGTTTTTTTTATCTCAAATATATTGTTGTTCAGTTCTTAGTTAATTAAATACTTGAGTTATTTTTATTAATTATTGTTTCAGTGAAAGTAGTTAGAAAAATTCTCTCACAAGATTAAGACAAGTTGATCATATTATTGGGTATGAAATTTTTTCACATAAAGTGAGGTTGAGAGATAATATCAAAGGTTAAGTGGTGTCGGCTCAGTAAAATATTGGATAAATCTATTGTACTTCGATAAAAATTATTAAGCTGAGTAAAGGCCTAGCAGACGTAGGCAAGGTGTGTCGAACTGCATTATCAAATTTTCGATGTTGATTTATTTTTAGTTCTTTTAATTTTTTGATTTTTTTGTTTGCCAAAAATGAATTGGAAAGTTTGTGAAACAATTAAACCCTTCGATTTTTCAATTGGTATCAGAGCAAAGTCACCAATTTAGAACTTGGTAACAAGTTGGTGCAGATCCTAGTTTAGCAAACATGACTACAAGAGAGGGTACCTCAATCTCCAGACCACCACTATTGGATGGATCTAATTATCCTACATGAAAATTATGGATGAAAGTCTTCATTCAAGCTCAAGGCACGAGAGCCTGGCATTCGGTAGTATATAGGTGGGCGCATTCTATAATCATTGATGATAAAGAAGAGGCAGTTCAAAAAGATACATCTGAATGGACAAGAGTCAAAGAAGAGAGTTCACCTAGAAATTCATAAGCAATGCATGCGATATTCAATGTTGTTGATGAGGGACGCTTTTCAATGATATCTGCCTGTGAATCGGCTAAAGAAGCGTGGGATGCTTTGCAAACTATTCATGAAGGATCAAAATCTATGATAGTGAAGAAACTACAGATGTTAGCTGTGCGATTTGAAGAGCTAAAAATGGATGAGAATGAAACTATTAGGAACTTTCATGAAAGATTGCGATATAGCGAATCAAATACATTAACTTGGGAAGAAATATTCCAGTCTGAAACTAGTCAAGAAGATGTTGAAATCACTACTTTCAAGATTTATTCTGAAAATTGCAGTAATCGAAGAGGCTCATAACATCAATGATTTGTCATTGGAAAAGGTAATTGGAATTGTTACAAATTTTGAAATGAATTTGTTAAGGGACAATCGAGAGAAGAAGAAAGGATTAGCATTGCAAGCAAGATTGGTAAAGTCGTGAATGACTTAGAAGAAGAATCCGACGAGAATGAGGATATGAAGCTATTAACACGAGAGTTCAGTAAGTAGCTGAAGAGAATGAAAAAGGACAAACCCGACTTTAGACAATATGTTGGAAGTTCATTGAGTAGTAATGTAAAATATCAAGTCAAAATACAAAAGGGTGAAAAGAAGGCAAGGAGAGTCCAATGTCATGAATGTCAAGGTTTCGGATACATTCAATCCGAATGTGCTAATACTTTGAAGAAAAGAAAAGGAAAATCTTTCACAAACACCTAGATTGAAAGTGATTCCGAGAGTGAATATTGTAGCAAAGAAGAAATAGCGAATAATGCTGCATTGGTTGTCTTACATAGCAAAAATTCAGTTACTTGCTTAACAATAAGTGAGAAGGAAGTAACTGAAGTCGGAAAAGAGGGACAATCAAAAAATTTCGAAAACAACTCATCTTAAGACCTAATATCAGATTATGACAACAATGGAAGTGACCTATATGACAAAAAGGGGAACATTTACGAGGCTTAAGAATTAATGTACGAAAATTGGTTGAAAATATGTAGAAAGAATGAAAGATTGAAGGAAGAGAATCTCTCCATGATGAACATCATCTAAGAGTTAGAAAAGAAATTGATGTTGACGTCAAATCTGCATGGTGAAACTAGAATGAAATTGGTAAGTACTGAAAAGGGATTGAGAATGTTGAATGGAGGCACAGAAAAACTAGAAAAGTTAATGAAAATTAGTAAGGTTAAAGGAAATCTTTAAGGCATTGGCTATAAGGGTGAATGCTCTAAAGTGAATAAGGAGAAAAATAATATGTCCAGATCTGTCCGAAAAGAAGAAACATCAAGAAAGAATCGAAAATTTATACCGACGTGTCATTTTTGCAGAGTTATCGGGCACATGAGGCTGAGATGCTACAAGATATTACAAATGATGTTTCAAATGGGTCAAAAATGAAAATTTAGACACTCTCCATTAAATTTCCAGCGGCAACTCATATTGCCGAAGCACACTTGGATTATAAAGGGTCAATTACAGACATAGAGACATAGTGAAGGAAAAACAAGAAGTTGTTTAGATTCACAATTAGTTACTGTTTGTAAATAAACTGGTCAGACAGAGGACAAGTCAGCTACTTCAGAAGAAGAAACCGATGACAAAGATAATATGAAAAAGAAAAAGACCAGGTTTGAATTTTTTCAAGGGGCACAAAGACTATGTTTTTGTGTTGTTTAAAAAAATGTCTTCTTTAATTTTTTAGTTTTTTATGTTGCCATTGTCGTCCCATCTTTTTCGTAGTTTACATTGTGACTTCTATTTCTATTTAGGGAGAGATTTTAAGGTACTCTATGACTAGTAATCTTGCTTTTTCGCATCTTTTTGTCCCAAGGGAAATAAATTTAGATGATTAGATATTTAATGGATGCTCATTATTATTTCTTTGGATGTTTCTTGAACTTAAAGAATTTGATGGATGTTCTTTGGAACTTGACCTTTGAATAAGGGGGAGTTTTTGTCATATGAATTGTGAATTTGATACTTATATATCCAATTATGTTATTTAGGGAGAGTTTCATATTTGTGACAAACAATGCCAAAAAGGGAGAGATTGTTAGGATATATTGTATATATATTTTATTTAATTTTGGCATTTTAATTGGATATATAGGATATAATTATCATGTTGATATTGAAATTATTATATGGCTGGACATGTGAGTAATTGGATGGGTTAATGTTTGGAAGAAAACAGAAAATAGTGGCTGTTGTGTTTTTGTATTTGGGATGTTACTGTTGTGGTAAAAATTAATGAAACTGTTGAAGTGGTGATAATGTAATGTAACTCTCATTGGTTGATAGATTGCATCCACGGTGGAATCTTTAAAGTGGGTTTTGTGAACGTCTCCTAATCATCAAAGAAGTCTATCAAAACATGTGAACGTCTCCTAATCATTGATAAAGTCTATCAAAACATGTAAGTGGAAGAAACCAAGTGGTGTGTGTGTGGCAACTGAAGAGAGGTGTGTGTAAGTCACAGAAGGGTGGTGCGTGCGTAAGGTCTATGAATAAATATATTGCTTGCGGCACATGTAGGGATGGCAGTGAGTTTTTAACCCGATTAATATTCGCACTACCCGACTCAATAGATTTAGATATGAGTAGTAAATCATAAAAACCGATAGATATGGATATGGATATGAATATGAGTTGAGTAATAAAAAATGGATATAGATATGGGTAGAGTAAAACCCGAACCATGGATACCCATATCCTACCCGTTTTTTATTAACTCTATTTTTTCTATTTTTTTTGAATATTTATGGTTAAATATAATAAAATATTGATATTTTATAAGAAGAAATAAATTTAAAATCTCCATTTTACTCCTTAGTACTCACATTTTTCATCATATTTTATTTTCTTATAGGATGATAATAATGCAAATAATATGGAGATGGAGTTTTGAATGTTGTGGAGTTCACGTAAAAACAATTTGAAGCTTTAGTTATTTCAATATTTGTTTCAGTTCTAAATTGTGAAAAATATATGTTGTCTTTGTACTAGACATTATAATTCTTATTATTCAAATTTTATGATTTTTTAATACATACAAATCAAAATCTTGACTTATTATTATTAAAGTAATTTTGATTTGGAGTGTTGGCAAAAATCTACTATTTATATTTTCTATTTAAAAGTTATATTTTTATGTGTTATACAATTCGATGGATATCCAAAAACCCGAACAACCCAATAAATTTAGATATGAGTAGTAAATTGTAAAAACCGATAAATATGAATATAGGTTGAGTCATAAAAAATGGATATAGATATGAATAGAGTAAAATCCAAACCAAACCCTATCCATTGCCATCCCTAGCTTTGAATAAAATAACGATTCGCGCGGCATTGTGTTCAAAATTTCAAACTAAAGCCCAACAACAGAGCTAATCCAAAGAGGAGGTAAAAAGAATATTTAGTTCTCATTTGCCCTTCTCAACAGTCGACGTCGTTTCGTGCTGCTTGTAGGGAGACTCTAGAGGAGGCGCGGACCATAGACCCCAAAGCAAAAGCAAGTGGAGGCAAAGAAGCAAAACTGACGAGTAGATATTGGAAGGATACACGTTCCAGCACAATTCCACCCCGATGAACATCATTAAGCTGCAAAAACCAAAGCATCCCACAAATGTGAACTTCTTCTTCTCATTTGAGGAATTGGACATATTAAGCAGGGAATTTGGGAAAGCTAACCGAAACAATATAGGGAAACAGGTTCTCCAAAGTAGATATGGCAAACTATAAAAGTACCTGCAGTAGGATGATAGACAAGCGTGTAAATATGGGAAAGATGCAGAAAGACCAAAACCAATATCGTGACAGGTGCAACATACCAGGAGTAAAACTGATAATGCAGTGAGCGTGCACATACAATGCCAATAAAGTTCCCCACAAACATGGTCGTCACAATATCTGGACGAATCCAACCCCAGTTAATTATTAGAAGCAATGAATAAGAGAAGAAAAGAAAGAAAGTCAAGGAACATCAATAACTTACGTTCTTCTTTCAGAATCTTAAGGGATGAACTGTTGGGAGTGACAAGGCCAGACAACAGCGTGCCAGAAGCTACTCTAGAACGTAAAAATTTAAGGAGTCCTCCTTCATGCCTGCATGCAACTCACAATAAGAGTAGAGACAATATTTTTCAAAACTCAGGTATTATTTAACAAAATTGCCACAGTATAGCACATGTATCTGCAAAACAAGTCCTCTTGACATTCATTAGTTGCATCAATAGCACATGTATCTGCTAAGCAAGTCCTCTTGACATTCATTAGTTGCATCAAATGAGACATCCAATCACTAAACTATAAAATCCTTGAACAAGAAATGCTGGTTTAACATGGTTTATAACTGTCTTTAAGAAAGTTGGAAGGACCTATATACATAAATTAGAATAAGCATTACATAACAAATCATCAGCTTTGTAGCTCTTAATAAGAAAATCCACAGGACAACACAAATTGTACAATAATGCAAAGAACAAACCCTTGCACTTACTTGCACCATCTATAATGAGCAAAAGCGATTAGCAATCCAAGGTGGGCAACTAGCAAAGTTACAGCAAATTGCTTTGATATGAAAACTGGCTCAGGAACAAACTTGAAGTTAACTGACCTGAAATGGGAAATATGAAACGCCAACCATCAACAGTAAGGTGACAACAAAAGGGAGATGATAAAAGTATCAGCTAATAAAAAATTATATAAATGTACCACCTAGAAGGACTTAATACCAGTTGTAATGTACTTCACACATCATGAATTTAGTAAATCACTGTGATATAATGTTTCACCAAAGTGCAGTAGTTCCTAAATAGAAGTTCTAATCCCCGAATTACAAAACATACAACTGCAGGAAAAACTAAAACCACCTTCCCGTATGAAAACAAAACAAAATAAAGAGTCTCAATTCAAATAACATGAGCAGAATATTTTTCTAATCACCATAGGACTGCAAGTTATCTACCATACAGGAGCTAAAAGTCATTGGATACAAATTTTGCTTCAAATTAAACAAAATTACAGTCCTTTCCAGCCTTGACAGTTTTAACACATTGATTCCAACCCAATTTGTCACAGCACTTTGTAGTTAAAAAAAAAATTACATTCTCAAGTTAAGAAATCTTTAACGGTGCTACCCGTTTAAGTAATATGAAATGCCTGAAATTCAAATGCCTTCCAGTCAATACCTCTCATTTTCTAGTTGATTTAGAACTTGATAAATGGATGTGGTTAATGAAGAGTCTTTACATGTCTCTAAATCATAAAGTCAAATTACCAGAAGTGGATGAACACACGCCCAAGATTGAAGGCTCTTGATATATATGCTATTGGATTAGAGAGTAGAAACGGAAATCCCAACAGAATCTGCGTAACCATCCATTGAATATGTTGAAATGAATAAAGAAACAGATAGCTTAGGAAAGAACCTCTTCAGATTATCAATTGCAGTAACGTTCAACTCACCTAATCACATTAAAAAAGAAATTAAAAGGTATAGATAATTTTACAAATTCAAGCTAACATTCCTGCAATTTAACAAGAGGAAGCTTTAAAGATAAGTACATACAAAAGAATACAAAACGACTAACATTATAGAGATAAGCACCTGCACCAGTGCAGCACCAGCTAAAGCTGAAATAACCCCTCTGATACTCATAGCCTATAAATGATTGCCATGAGATTTAGCGCTGGCTTCTGCAACTTTAAGACAATGACCAAACTGTACGAATTTAATTAACTTGACATTACCTTTAACATAAGGAGTAGCAAAGATGGTGCGTAGAGGAGCACATTCATCTTTACTGAAACTGCTAAACTAAACAAATATAGAAGAAAGTCACATCTCTGTTACTAAAAAGTTGTCCAAACTGTGAGAAAGTGAGTGATTTCAGTACCTAAACAGAATGAGTCCAAGATGCCAGTTCTCGCAAAGAAGAGATGCCAATGAGGCATGGAGGAATGTAATTGCAAAACAATCGTTGAAAAGACGAAGCACAAAGATTGAGTGCACTCTTTTTGAGAGGGAAAGCAAAACAAGCGCCCACCAGGGAAGCTGCAACAAGACATGAGGAAAGTATGAGCTAACACCAACTTCAATGCAAAATTATCTAACAGATAATCTTTCAAAGATAAAACACGCTAGTAGATTGTTCATTAAATCATACAGGAAATGGGGAGGAAATTAAGAAGAAAATCATTTGGAATACTCTGATGGTTTGCTGTCGGATGATAAACGTCAAGATGATTAAAATGTTATCAAATAACAATTAAAGCTTCCATGGGAATAGTCTACCATTCATCAGAACTAATTATCCAGAGTTTTGACATATTTTCATCTAGTTGATATTCATGCTAAGAGTATTTTCAGTGGATTCCAGAACGCAATTATGGAGCGCAAATGCTTTCTGTCTCTGAACAAACATTGTTACGGTAGCAGTTGTTAAATGACCAATCAACTTTTAAAGTATAGACTCATATGTAGTTTGGTGAAGAGTACTAGCACCAATCAAACATTCATAACCATCGTCAACTCTACATTTCCAGTTACTTCTTAACAAATACAGACTTCCAATAAAGCATGCTTTTCCAGTATAACCAACAAAACACAATCGGGACACCATCAAATTCAGGATAGTCGCCACCTCGTAAACTTCAAAACAATTAAGAGATATGGGATACTAATAAATTTCTGCATTTCTTGTTCACCAGTGCTTAACCTAGACTATCCAAGGAACCAGTATTTCATCAACAGCTTCTTCAAGGGCAATACAAGTACGCAGCATAGCTAACTATAACCAAATTAGATAAATTAAATTTTATACTATTCTTTCAGTGAAACCAAATTTTAATCCCATGCATTATAAATATTCTCCGTGCTTCTCTATGCTATTCTTTCAGTGAAACCAAATTTTAATCCCATGTATTATAAATATTCTCCGTGCTTCTCTCTCCCCCTTCCCTTCTCAAAAAAAGGAAGAAAAGAAAAGTATCAACCGTGAATCACTAAGTTCTGCTGCTCCTTTAGTTGTTCTTCTGCTCTCGTTTCTTTTGCTACCATGTTCTAAACCATACAGATTGATAAGAAAGGTAGAAGAATCTTGGCAGATTATCATGATAAAACAAGCACGAAGATCTAGGAAATAAAGGGACCCGTTATTATATTCTTCGGATTGCTTCTAAATGCATGCGTACAGAATACTGACACCAATCAGGTTAAGAATTAGTACAGAAAGATCTTGTAGAAGAGTGTGCTCCTCGTACCACATCAGTTTTGACGTAGATGAATAAGATGATACACAAGTTTATGATGTACAAAGCGCCAAATAATATCTGCGACAAAGAGATAGTAAAAAAACATAGGGTTAACGTTAAATCTTATAAGAAAAATTTTCAACATACAACAATGACAATGATAAGCTGGTGATAGTACAGCAAGAAATGTTAGAAACAATGCTCAGACTGATTCTCCAGTTCTTTTAGATCCATAAACAAATAGTCAATAGCAGTTCCTCAACTCCAACTTTACAAGTTATAAGTTAACAACAAGTCAGGTATCAATTCAAACTTTATATACAACTAAAACACTCTCGGAACTTTCATAACAAGTAATCATACTTGTTAAAGTTCAAAGTTTAAATAGAAATATAAAACAAAACAGGAAAAGCACCTGAGCTGGAGCGACCCAACCTCCAGTAACATACTGAATAGCAGAGTAAACATAGAGAAAGCCAGCAGGATATACAAGGGGCCCCGTATCTCCTCTCAAGTTCCTATAATCCCTTTCTCCTTCAAGAAACCCAGTTACCTGTTCGTTAATAAGGCTAATTCACATTTACCCAGTTCATTTCAACCAAAACTGAAGTCACCCAGAAACCAAAGTAATAAACTTGGAGATTGATTATTGAGAAACAGATGAAAACTAGAAACACAAGAAAATTGAAAGGAATAAGGTGGCCAACCTGTGACATGTATGCGTCCCAATCAATCTTTGTATCTGAAAAATCAATCAAAAGCTCGCATTATTAGTTCAATTTTAAAGACCAAAGACGGAAAATTGAAAAGAAACGTGGAAGAATTGGTCCTACATGGAACATAGGCGATGATGAGACCAACAAGGAGGGCATCAGTGAAAACAACGGCCAAAGAGAAGGCTACTTTCGGATTTTTCATGAATTTGGCGCCCCAGGAGTCGACTTTTCTCGAAGGTTTCAGCTTCCTCAATGATTTAGTCGCCATGGCTAAGTCTTCTCAACTAGCTCAGAACTCAACTGAAGCAAACACAATAACATATGCGTAAATTGAAGTGGGAACAGAAGAGAAGATTCTGCAAGAAAAAAAAACTCACCGTGTTATCAGTGGAGACGAAGCCGAACGAAGGAGGAGCAGATCGCTGGAAATGGAGTTTGGTTATTTGTGTTAGGTTTCATCAGAGAGTCGACAAGAGGCAATTTTGGACTTTTCATTCTCTTGTCTGTCGGATGAGGTGCGACAAAGACAAAGACGAGGTCCGACAGAGATGGAACAAGGAGGTGCGACAGAGACGAGGTCCGACAAAGATGTTTGAGGCGTGTAGGTATCGTGACAAAACAAGGTTGTTTTGTCATTTCTCACTCTTGTCCGACAGACAGAGTTTTGTGTACCTCATTTTTGAAACAGACAGAAATTTTTGACCTTGTCCTCTGAGGACAGGACAAAATTCGTTGCAAGCAGCAACCAAACAATAGAATGGACAGAACTTTATCGTCCTTGTCCACCGTCTTCACCCCTAAAGCCACTAACCAAACGTAGGGTCTATGTGGACATGTCCAAATTAGTACAATGTACAAATTACTGCAACTTTTTTTGTAGCATCACATAACAAAATGAAATAGCTCTCTATGGATACGTGCATAGCATAGCTCAGGTAACCCTCGAGTCTGATCCGACCTGTTTCCTTGTCTGTTATGGACAACTCGTGAAGTAAGTGACATCAGTGAAAGAGATGAGGAAAAAGAGTTGAAAGGTATGTAGTTTGTAGTCTGTAGATTAGGTCCAAAAGGCAAAGCTAAATAAGTTTATCATAATAGGTTTTGATGACTTAAAATGGAACGAGCATCTAAGCAATAGGGAAGACCCTAACTTGGTAAAGAACATGGCCACGGGGAGATCCCAAGTCGTTGAGCTTAGTACGGTGACAAGAAACATGAAATGTAATTTTAAGCTCCAATCTAATCGGATTTAAATAAATAAATAGTTTGAATTTTAAATATGTTCAAAAATTTTAAGTTCATTTGTTAGATTTTTCTATCTAATTTCAACTTAAATAAATTCAAACCAATTTGTTAAAGTATAAATTATATGTTTCCAAAGCCTAGGACTAAGGCAGATTAACAAACCTGATGTGGACATGGAAACGAGGCAACGGCCTTCCCATCATCTGCATATGTAATGATTATGATTAGAATTCAATACCTAACTGAAGTTGCAAGTTTAGAAGATGCAAAATGGAAACAAAAATTGGTTAAGATTTCAATTGACAAGAATTTGATGAAATAGGAAACACAAACCTCATGAGCAATGGTCCGGAAGCCCTCCATCATCTAACAAGTAACGGCCTTCCCATTGAATTCTATGGTCATCAATCATTATATTTGGAATGCGTTCAATGACAGACCAATCATCACTCTTCCTATTTCCGTATTTCTCTGTTAAAAGGGGACAGTTGTCGATACGTAAAGTGGTGACGCCTTGAATGCTTTGAGGCAAATACCTCAAATTTTCACAATTCAAGAACCATATATCCTTGAGAGAAATGAGACTTTTTAGCCATTCTTCAGGTAGGGATTGTAGTTCATCAATTTGCTCTAGATCCAGACGTTTCAACTGGGAGAGCGGCTGGACAATTGAGTTTGAAGAAGATGGAAAAGAAAGAGTGATTGCTAATGATGGTGATGCCGAAGTTATCATGTTCATGTTAATTATCTGCTGCAACAGTTTTGAGCTGACTTCGATCAAAATCAATCTCTCTTCAAGAGATGGGAAAAGTGGCATCCAAGTCAATAGAGGGCAACAACGGATATGCAATGCAGATAGACAAGAAAATTGTGGCAACACAGTAATTGATTCAGCCACGGCATCATCATCATCATTCTTTTTCCACCATCCCATCAGCTGAGGACACTCGGAAAGTTGAAGACTCTTTAGGGATGGAAAAAATGTTGATCTTCCTTCTCGTTCTTGACCTTTAGCACCGCTGAAGTTATTATCATCTTTCCTTTCAATGTATTCCAACTTAGGAAATTCTAAGATCTCTAAATACTTCAGGGAAGGGATTAAACTCAATTGTGGAAAGTTTTTACAATTACGACAACGACATAAAGATAGGTTCACAAGATTTGTAAGTGACGAGAGCCAAGCAGGAAATTTTAGGCCTCCGTAGTAAACAATACTCAGTTCTTCGATGTTTGGATGTGGCTGGAGACTTTCCAATGATACTTCCACGTTTTCAGCTTCTGAAGGGTTGCCAACAACGTTTTCACCCCAAAATAAACCCAATGATTGAAGATGTTGCTTCTCTTTTAAGTTAGCAGCTTCACATTCTAACCGGGGATTTTTAAGGAAATGCAATATTTTAATTTCCAAAAAACCTGTCAAACCGTTAAGTCGTTTCAATTCATCAAGCCCACCGACCTTTTTCTGAGTAGAGTTATTTTCTGCTACCACAAAGCATGTTAATGTCTGAAGAGAAGTCAATTTTCCAACCCCATGTGGCATATAGGTCAAACTATAACAATGCAAACAGTCCAAACGCCGGAGATTAAGCAACCTTGTAATACCAATTGGCAATTCCTTAAGCTCTTGGCAACCGTAGAGTTTAAGCACTTGCAAATTTTGTAGACGACATATAGAGCTTGGAAGGACTGACAATTTGGACCAAGAAAAATCAAGATATCTTAAATGTTTCAATTCTTTAATAGAATCTGACACTTCCTCAATTTCAGTATTACTTAAATCCAACACTCGCAATCCCCTAAATTTGGAAAAAATAGTTTCGCACTCTAACTTAGGAAGCGCCTTCTGAACATTCCAACTTCGTTGTCTTGGCAAAAGAAATGTCCGCAAACTCGAAGCATTATAAAATTGAACCGGAACTTGCCATGACCCATCAATATTGAAGTCCAATGATACATGACGGGTTTTCTCACCTACATTATCGGCATTTGGGTTTGATATGGTGCTCTCTGATCCTGCCACTAAAGTTGCCAGATCATGCATCAAATCATGCATCTTACATTTTACTATTCTTTCTAGTCCATCGCATTCCACTTCTTGGAAAAAAGACCTCCATAGTAAGTCCTTAAAATATTCAAGGCCTAATTTTTCTAGACACAGACTGGTGTTTGATGACTTAACAAACCCTT
>JAOTAZ010000009.1:15948815-15962093 GCA_025629785.1 Erythroxylum oxycarpum | reverse complement strand
AGTGTGAAGAATGTTTAACTATTGTGTTTAAAGAAAGATGTAATACGATATCCCATCCTAATTTATACTAGTGGTAGCTGAAGGAAAACATGGAGTTACTGAAAAAGAAAGCTAACAAAAGTTGGAAAACATCACAAAAAAAACTGAATAGGAATATGATCCTGTATAAGAGGAATAAATAGGAATATGCTCCTGCATAAGCCAAATAACAAATGAAAGCACTATTCTAGTGATAGAATAAATCTATAATAAATTGAAGCCATTGTAATTTGAAATTGTACTATATCATGCGATACAATACTGTTGTTTTATGTCAAACAATACTCTTTATATTAGTAACAGACATTTCAATATCAACAAATACAAATCTTAAGTTCTAATCTTTACCACTCCACCTCAGGGTCTTCATACCAATTCAGAACCAAAAATGATCTCAACTGTATATCTTGGGCCACCAAACTTAAAAGTTGATGCTCTGTTAAAAGAAAAAAGGTTAGTGTTAATGCTTCTAATTTAACAACAATTCAGCCCCTGTTATTGTCTAAATTATTGAATAACTTGACAAACACAAATACAAACACAAACACAAAAATAATGACTTCAGTGAAGAAACCAAAGTGGATATGTAGCATCCCGTTACCCATGGTAGGGCCAGAATTGTGAATTTTGAGAAATTAGGAAAATGCACGTCATGCATAAATTAATTGTGACATGCACATTTTTGCACATTCATATGATTGCACATGCATTCTTTGGCATTTCCGAGTACAATTGAGTTGTTAAATATGATTAAAATGTGTTTTGGCAATTCTGGTATTATTTAGGATATTTTGGTATTTTTGGTGAAATGTAGAAAAAAATATTGATATATTGGCCAATTATGGTGTAACACATGGCATCCTATAATTGGGACAAGTGACAATAATAGGTAGATGACAAATGGTTAATTAATTGTGACAAATGGCTTGTAAGAGTGAGGACACGTGTAAGGCATGCAAAGTATACACTAGTATGAGTTTGAGCTAGGAATAATGCACTGCAAATGTTCTTCTCGGTGAAGAAACACTTGGCATCCGAATGAAAATTGTGGGACGCTTGTTGTTTTGATATGTTCTCATTGCTAGAAATAGAAGATGAAACATGTAAGTAGTTTTGTCGATGTTTAGTTTCTGGTGTAAAGATTTACATGCATGCATGGAGTTGTGAAGTTGGGCTTCGGTGTTGCATAAATTAGACGATTGATTTTAGAATTAAGACTTGTCCAAAACTATGTTGAATGGATTATGGATTAGGAAACATGGAAATTCTTGTAAAGTGATGTAGAAATAATAAATTTCTGTTCTGGTTTCAAATTGTACATGAATAAAGATATACTGTTTATGTATGAAGTGTTAACAGAGTTATGTTTGAATGAATTTAGGTTTCAAGGAAAAGTTTTCAAACGATGCAGTGTTGAGGGAAAGTGTATCTTAATGCAAAGTTTTACTTGAAATGAAGTTTTTGGCTGATAATGTGTATGTCAGAAAAATGAGAGTGTTGAGGAATGAGAGCTTATTCGATTATGCTATGTTTTTGGTGTTAGGGAGTAAACTTGAAATTTGATCTTATGTAAATGATTTGAATTGAATTAAGAGTTAAATAAAGTGAAGTTTTAGAGATTGATTTGGGTTTAGAAGTGTATAATGGTAGAGTGAGAAAGTGAAAACCTAGAAAAGTTGGAAAGACGAATCTTCTGTAAAAGTTCGCCGCGACCAACCTTATTTGCCACGGTAAACTCTTGAGTTCGTTGCGGCGATCTTAGCAAAAATTCCCGAGAAAATCTGGCCTTTGGAGTGTTCGCCGCGACCATTTTTATGTTCTCGCCGTAGCGAGGTCCCTCCCTTGACAGCTTGAATATACTTTAGTATTTTGACCATAACTTTCTCTGTAAATATCCAAATTGGGTGATTTTTGATTTGGCGTAAACTAGAGACATAGGGATACAACGTTTATGAAGCAATAAAGTTTTAATTATGTCTCTAAGATTTTCAATGTTTGGTTGGAAGTTGAGGTAAGAATTCTTTTGAAACTTATGAACCGTCTAAAATATTTTAAGTATATCTTTTCTTATACTGATCCAAATTAAATGATTTTGGTGTCATTAGAAATTTTAGAAATGGGAGAACAACTTTACAGAGGAAGTTTTGTCTAATTTGGTCATTTACCTTATCAGATTTAGTATGGAAGTTGACCCATGTTTGTATTAGAGGAAAAATTTGAAGTGGCAATTGAAGTTATGAAATTGTTTGACATTGTTTTGTTCAATCCAATTGTTAATATACATGGTATTAATGAGGGCTTTGATTTCTGAATGATTTGTTGATAACGATCGCAATAGAGCACCCCAAAATTGTCATTGAACATGTATTGCGCATACTTTCTATACTTTGATATGCATAAAAGAACACTTGTACATTTGTACAAAAATGTGATATTTGCGAATGTGTTTTGTATATTTTAGAGGAGCATATCGGACGCCAGTCGGACATTGCCGGACCATCCAGGCAATAACTTATTGGAGCGTGAGTCAACCTAGATGATTTCCTAGGATTGATTTGATTGTTTTGTTAGCTTCTAATATTATCAAACTGTTTACGATTTGTCTATGAATTCTGGACTTTAATTGTCTGAGGAGATCAATATTCGGGAATGTATTGGAAGTGCTTTGATTGTGGCTTTGAGTGCTATGAAATTTTGAGTGTTATGTGATTCTCAACAAAAGTTGAATGTCGAACTTAGGTCCGATAATTATGAGTTTTGTTTGAGCATCCTATGTGATTGCCATATATGCCATATTTAGTTTTGATGCATTTCATAAAATGCATGCTTAGATAAAGGCATTGTGACTTAAATTGCCAGTATGAAGCGCTTCCACATAGGGCTTTGCTCCGTAATATATCTGTGTGCACGTAGAGCTATGCTCCGTGATTCTGTTCAGACTAAGCCTTATGGGCTAGTATTTGTATAAGTATGTGATAGGCATTTAGTCACAACAATAAGAACGAATATGAGTCTCATATACATATGTATTTATTTATTTATGATTTGTTTTGCAATGATTAAATGTTATACCGTATTGTGTGAGTTTTTCAATTATAAATGTATGTTAGATGACTGTTTGTGTAATATGTGATGTGTGTATATGATCCAATGAATTCATCAATGATGGTTCACTCATTGAGTTTGCAAAACTCATCAAAAATTACAATGTGGTTTTTCAGGTACGAGACAGGAGACCTAGTTCCTAAGTCAGGGTTTAAGGAATCTTTTGAACAAAGAAATGGCTTAGAGGTCTGTCAACTAACACCAGGAATACTCTAGCATTATTTTTGTAGTTTTGCTGGAATTGGTATAAGCTTTTGTAAATAGTTGTTTGGTGGAAACAGTGTAAGCTTTATATATGAATGGAATGAATGGTTTTAAAATTTAGTGACTTTGGAGTATATTAGATGATGCCATATGTAAGTTGGTTTTGTTTTTGCTCCAACATATCATTAATATAAGGTAGGTACTTGAATATCCTTCGGGTGTTCGGGTATTTGCCTTTTGGTAGTGGGATGTTGCACTTAGGCTCAGTTGCGAATGTACTCGATATCCACTAAGGGATATGGGACATAATTTGACATAACTCGATATCCACAAAGGGATATGAGCTAATAAAAAGGCACTCGGTCGCAACGACAATAATAAATGAAAGTGAGTCTCATGTGCATTGCGTTTATACTTGATATGTGTACCTTATATGATTGAAATGATTATGATGATTGTTTTGAAAGTGAAATGTGATATTTCGTGAATATGCAAAAATGTGAAATTATATGTTATATGTATTGATGTGATGCATGAATTGAGTGAACCATCGATGATGGTTACCTCATTGAGTTCGCAAAACTCACAAAAATTGCAACGTTGACTTTTTAAGACCGAGAGATGACTCTAATTACTGAGTGATTCTACAAACAGTGTAGACTTGTGATTGGGAAGCAAAGTTATGGCTCAAAGGTCAGTCAGTTGGGGTTTTGGACATACTAGATAGATTTTTGTATATTTCCTCTTTCATGTAGCACTTTTGTATTAGGCTATAATGCTGTACATGTGGGGAATGTTGAAAGACATATTGTAGATCTTCGGTTTTTATTAAATGAAATGAAGAAATTTTAGGTTTTAAAGTATTGTGACTTCTTAATGACATTCATAAGAGAATAAAGATATATGATACCATGTTAAGTGAATGTAGTGATTGAACGTAGTGCACCATTATCGTAGGATATGTACTAGAATGTCCTACGGGCGTCTTGATATATACCCTACAGTAAGGGGGCGCTACAACTATCTAGTCATGTTCTTTAACTATGCCTTTTAGGAGACTTAAAGCCTTTGATCCTTATGTTTCTCAACAGGCAGCTTCTTTATGTACTTTTATTTTTTTATTAAAATAAATTAGTTATAAATAGATTAAGGTTTGACCAAGAAAAAGGAACCAAGATCTTAAAACTAAATATTAAAGATAACTACCAAGAGATTCTAGGAGAAAAAACTATTTAAGCAATATTTATTGCATTTAATGCATAGGATACATTTATTCATTACATTTGGGATCATTTAAAAATCTATTGGCCACATTGTCCTTAAGGAGGAGTTGCATGTAAAGTTGATTTTGTGAGGTGTTGTATGTTTCCTAATTTCTAGCTAACCATATATGGTAGATAAAATTGCTTAAAGCTAGTTAATAAATTATCTAATCTTCAAATCTTATTTTGAGGTTGTTAGAATAACTTTTGAGAAGCAAATTGTAGCTATTAGAGGTAGGCCTATGGTTACATAGCCTTAGAAATTCTTTCCAAACTTTTAGTTTTTTTGTACACTCTAAAAATAAGTGTTGAATAGTGTCTCTATCAACCATCCTAAAGGTATAGGTGTTAGAAATATTCTTGAACCTTTTCACCATATCCAGAGTGGCTAGCTTGCCTTTTATAGCCTACCATATGATAATTAAGGCTCTTGCGAAAGCTTGGTATAAAGAAAGTAATTTGTGCCACTTGATTTTAGGAACTTAGTGTAACACCCACATACCCCCTGGGAGGATATGCAGATGCTACACAAAATAGAACCGAAAGAATCCAAATTATACTAAGCATTTCTTACATGTATACCCAGAAACTTAAGCAAACATGCAATACATCTCATTAGATGTTGTTGTAAACAAACCATCACATACATCATATATAATGAACTTATCAAAATACATGCCTTAAGCATAATCCATCATGTAATAAGTTTATTAAAAACCATTAAATAAAACACAAACTGTCTCATATTGTCAGATACAACTCAAAAACTCAAATATAAATCTTTCAAAATAAAAGACATTCTTCTTGGCCACTGCGGTTATCTTTATCCCAGTCTTTAAACTTTCTTATCGGAACCTAAACGGAGGCAAAACCACCATGCTAAGCAGTGTTTAAGCATTATGCCTTATGAAGCATTTGCATCAATAAACCAATGAGACATTAAGTAATTACATTTTACATGTATTCACCTATGTTCCCAATTCACAAACATTCATAACTAGCACATCACTTCTATCATTTAAAACATATTTGTGTTCATAAGTATACTTCATTCCTTTAACAACTTATAAGTCCCAAAATTAGATACTTTGTTATCTAATAACACCTTCTTTAAGTTATTACTTCAATTAAAAATCCAAATCTTATTCAACCTTTAATGAACTTAATCCACATCAAACTAGGTACATTTTACACCTTAATGAATTCCAATTGAACCATTATAAAGTGTACCTTAACCTTATATGGTCCAAAAATTTCCCAAACCAATCTTTTCTCCCTAAGTGCTTTCCAATGTCATGGAAATAAGCCTTATAATTCCCACAATCGTGGGATGAGTGAACCGAAGATTCACTCACCCAGAATCTCCAATTTGTTTCCAAAACTTGACTTCTTCCCTTCCATTTGATACACCTTCACCAAAGACCATCAATTTCACTTCAATTATACCTTATTCACACTTCAATACCTCATCAAATTCATGTACAAACTAATTCAAAAATCATTCATTAACTTATAAATCAATATCTTCCACACATCAAAACCAAACTAGAAGTTATCATACAAGGATCATTTTTCCAGCATTCATTTATCATCATATTAACACGTATTTCATGCCAGTTCAGTTATCATAAAGCTTCTAATAATATATGCTATCAAGTTTAGTAATCCCTTACCTAATTACCTTTAAGTTCCTTCTTCAAAGAACTAACCAAACTATCCCTTCATGTAACCAAAACACTTCCGAAATCTAGGTAGATGTAAGATGATCTTAACAGTAAGATTATAACAACATAAAAGGTAATATAAAGTAGCTTTCTTAATGCAGTAACTTACAAGAATTCCAAGAGACGATTATCCCAAAAACTACAGAAGTTCAGAGGAAATGAGAGTTTTTCAGTGGTGAGATTATAAGACAATGAAGAATGAACAAGACAAAAATGACTCCAACAGAAACTTGCCTCTTCCATTGCTAGGTGTCCTGAAATTGTGACAACACGTGTCACTATGCATGATCTTCACTTGTCCCACATTGGAGCTTCCACATGTCAATAATATAATAAGCCATTGTCACTCACTCATTACTGCCACTTGTCAATTTACTAACTATGCCATTTGCCAATGCATCAACTATGCCAAATGTCACTAACTCATATGCTTAATCATTCCAATTTTCATATACCAACTTGTCTTGCCACTTGACAATTTTTCCTAGTCCAAATGTACATTTTAATACCTCAATTGTCTAATAGTATCAATTAATTCCAATTCACTAAGTAGGATCCATTAAATCCAAAATTCAAGTCATATGAAATTCTCAATCATATCACAATTTTTACACTTATAATATATGTACTTTCATGAGCATGTAACATTCCAACTAGGGTATAATTTGGGACCTTACACTCAGGGCCTCCAGAAATTCCTACATGAGGAGTTTGAAAAGGTACCTAACTATTCCAAATTCTATTTAAGGGAGTTCTTAATGTGGAATTAATTATAAATTAAGGTTTAGTGAGATGAGACAAGATAGGTATAATTTAATATCTTCCCTCATTGTTTTCTTAAATGGAATGACATCTAGAAGATGAAAAGTAGATGGAGACCTAATCAAAGAGGCTAAGCCAATCCAGCATTCCAACTAGAAGGAAGCAGGGCATCCACTATTGATCTCCATTAAGATGCAAGGTTTGATTATATCCCTTAGCATGAGGATGTCCATCACAAACTAGGATGTAGTGGTTTTAGGTTTGATGCTGCAAAAATTATTGGTATTTATATGGAATGCATGAATTCAGTTAACCTATAAGAATTGCTTATCCTTAATGATTCTTCAAGTCCTTTTACTAAACTGAGTCATGTTTATGTTAGTTTTATGAATAATGAAAAAAGAGTCTAAAAAAATGTTTACTCAATACAAAAATATAATACAAACTAAAGATTATGGAATAATCAATAAATTCGTAAAAATTCTAGTAATGACAGAAAATAATCATAAAAAATGAAAATGAATAACAATAATTATTAGTATTTTAGAAAAAGAGTTGAGTTCAAAATTAAAGTTAAAATAATCCAAGTCAAGAATATATAGTTTATAATTTTTAAAACAACATATCTTAATTGACAGACAAAGTTTTCAAAAGCAAAAATATTATATGATTTAAAAACCCAAGAAGTTGCTCCTAGTTTAAAAATATACATGACAAAGGGAAATGTGAGATTAGGTTTAAGTAAGAAGAACCGTCTCCCATTAGGGTGTACTTTGAAGCTTAAGAGACTCCAAAGATTAGCACTACATGTGAGTTTTTGGCTAATTAGTGCATTTACATTAAGGGGTAATGTTCTTTTAATAAAGATCGGGTGAACCTTAGGGAAGGGATCAGTCCAGGTTACTAATATGAATTGTATTATTATTCTTATCTTTTAAAGGTTTTAATCCTAACGGGGAGGGAAAAAATATAGGTCGAAAAAGGGATCAAACTTATTGGGCATGTTCTTTACCTAAAATATAAAGGGTTTGTGAGGAGTTTTTGCATAAATGTATCACAGATATAAATAAAATATTTACGTATAAAAATTTGATTTTACAAATTCTAAAGGGAAACAAATAACTATTTTAAGACTTTACCTTGTCTTATGCGTAAATTACCTTACCTATTTTTCAAAATAGAAAAGACAAAAAAATAATGAATAAAAAAATAAATATAAAAATACATAGCAATGATATTATGAACCTCACAAATGATTTATTATATGGTTCATAACTAAAAAAATGATCACTCCTAAAATGTAAAACCTAAGATCTAAATTGGTTTGACACTTTAGTATTTGGTGGAGTCATTATAGCTATCATTGCCATTTCTTAATGTCTTTAACATAAATACAACAAAAAAATTTAATAGATATTTAATGGAGTTATCACCCTTTCTTATTAAGGAAAGATAGAGAAAAAAATTAGAGGAGAAGGAAATAAAAAAGTTCCTAGACTAAATAATTAAGTTCAATAGTCAATTTATAAATTAGAAAAGATGTTACACACCATATTCACTCGACTTAGCAATTACCCAGGTCTAAAAACATAGTATTACTAGTATTTATTGTCCTTGTGGGAATAATGCTCGTATTAACTAGACTATACTCTAATTATGATAGGTGCACTTACCTAGTTGATTTTTTATATTGTTTGAAAAATACTCAACAAGGGGATTTTTTTTAGTGATTTCTACGTTTCGGTGCTACCTCCATATTTTATGATATAATGGATTCAGACCCCTAGCCATAGGGAATCAACCTTGAGTTTCTCAAGTGCTTGCCCTATTTTCCTTTAATCTTTACCTTTTAGGATAAATAAGTTGTGGCTAGCTTCTTTTCTTCTATATCTTTCTACTTGGGTTTGAACGACACTTATATCCTATAATTGTTGAATTTGGAATGAACGCTTAATTTCTTTAACATAAGGGTAATTTTGCTTAAGGATTCTTAGGATTTTTATATGATATTTGTCATTATTATTGTGACCTCAATTGGAAAGGATTTCATTAATAACATTAAATTGGCATTGTAAAACACCACTACTATAGAGCATATACCCGAACATCCAGAGGACATTCAAGAACATACCCTGTGAGAATGGCATGTTAAAGCTATCATATTCACTATTATGGCATCTTACAGAACATAAATATTCAAAAGACTAAATTTCTTCATTTCATTCATAAACATAAGCTTACATTGTCATTACAACTCATAATCCATATATTTACATTACAGAAAACATCTAAGGGTCTGCTTCTTTATACAAAAGTTCTACATGAAATGAGATGCTAGTTGAAAACATTTTAACTAAACTCCTCGAACATCAGCTGACTAGACCTTTGAGCCATTCCTTGTTTCCAAAATTTACAATACTAGACTGCCACTAGATTGCCTTAGAAGCTAGGTCTCCTTAGTATCTAAAAAACAACGTTGCAATTTTTATGAGTTTTGCGAACTCAATGAGTGAACCATCATTGATGTGCTCCTCGAGTCAAAACATACCATCATAAGTATAGAACCGATTTCACAAGTATATCACATTTGCTTGAATCAATTCCCATACATTTTTGTTTACCAAATCACACTATACATCATATCTCAATAAGCATATTATAATACAAACATGTCATATAATCTTTTCAGAACAATCCAGTTTTTCACCTCAATCATTCATATCATCAACATGTATATAAGTATTGTAGACCACCATATCAATGCAATTTAGTACTTTCTTTTCACAATCATTCACATGTACCTAAACATGGTATAACATTATATTAACTTAATTTAGTCATTCTTTACAATGATTCCCTTGATACATGTAAATATATATATGCAATGCACATAAGACTCCACTTTCATTTTTATTTTGTTCTGACCAAGCATCTATTTAACTGTCCCATATCTATTGTGGATACCGGGCTCATTTCAGATACTGGCCCATATCCATTATAGATACCGGGCTCATTTTAGGTACTATCACGTACCTATTGTAGATACTGGGCTCATTTCATATACTGTCCCATACCTATTGTGGATACCAGGCTCATTAATCATTGAGCCTTTAGCTTTATGTGCACATTTTTACGCTTTAAGCTCTTTTTCACGTTGGTCACTCCAGTTACAACTCCTTTATCTGATCATGCATATCAATGTAATGAAAATGCATCAAATCATATATTATGCTATCAATAACTCATTTAGTGTGCACAGTCATATAGCACATTCATCATATATAAGTCCAACATTCAATATATAGTTGAGAACACAATTTCCATATTCACATTCAAGTTACAAACACTTCCAATATAGTCTCGAATATCAAACTCCTCAGACATTTGATGGTCCGGAATTATCACAATCATATTAGTAGCAGTTCAATATCTAATAGTTAATTAAAAACAATTCAAATATAGTGAGTAAAAATCTAGGTTAACTTACATAATTAAAATAGAAGCACATATATAATTGGGATTACACATAAAGGTCAACTCACAGTATGTTCCTAATAGCTATTGCCTTGATGAGTCGACAATGTCTGGAAGTTGTCAGTCAATTTATGCTTTTGAATCATGCAATACACATATATTTACACATTACTAACTTGTTTAATCAAATAAGTGCTTAATCATATATATGTAAATGTGTTACGTTCAATGCATGCACAATTGACATTCCTGGGCATGTAACCTTAATCAACAATCTTGATCATTCATTAATCATATCTTGTATATAACTTGTTTGTCATTAGGTTTATGCCTTAAATAAACTTGATTACTTTCAATTCATCATTCATATATTCATCAATCTTTTAATAGCATTACACACTCTCATAATTTCCTCAATTTTTAATCAATTATACCTAATTTACTTCACTCATATTCTTTGGATCTCATTTGCATTCACAAGCACATCTTTATACCATTAACAACTCATACTTCCCAAATTCATGTACATTAATATCAAACAATCCATTCCTTAAATAATAACATCATTTAATAACCTAATGTTATGAAATACTTAACCAATTAGTCCAACATCAAACTAGGTTCATTTCAGGCCTTAATCAAGTTTGAATACATTAACATATAGTGACTTACCATCATGTGGTTCAACAAGAACATAAAATAGAAATTTTCCTCTCAAAACATTGGCCACGATCATGGGTACCTTCTCACGATTGAGGCAGAAGCTAATGCATCTGCCCACGGCCATGGGTAGGTGCCACGATCGTGGACTAGTCATTTTCCTGCGATTTTCCATATTCATTCACCTTCATTCCTATTTCAAAACACCTTCATAATAGTCCATAAATTATGCCTCAAGTATACCTTAATTATATGTCAATTCCTCATTAATTCCATATCCATTTATTCGATTGTTTAGTATGTGTTTTCGATAGAATTGTGTTAGTTTGTGAATTATTAGTGTTTAAGTGTTTTTATGGGTTAATACAAGTATTTGAGCTTAAGTATTATGTCTTTGAGGTATCGTGATGTGTTTATTGGTGTTTCAAGGTCAACACGAAGAATGGAGAAATTTTGAAGAGACTTGGACCGAAACAACGGCACAAAATCGTGGCCAAATCACTATGATCACGACAGAAGCATAAGACTTGGCCCACAATCATGGCCTGCCTGCCACGATAGTGATAGAAAGCTTACAAGTGGCCCACGATCGTGGCTTACGTCGAACAGATGCGTAGCATATAGAAAAGTCAAATTTTGAGGGTTTTTATACCTTTTCGACCCCGAAAAATCGTAAGGCTACCACAAACGCATCAAGTATAAAAAGAACAAGACAAAAGAGGAAAGAGAGCTTCTTGTATCAGCCACAATCAAGAAACCTAGAGAGAGCTCATCGTGAGATTGAGAAAGAGATGAAGGAAGAGAGATGTCGAGAAGAAGTCGACGCGAAGTACTTGTCAGAATAGGAGGTTTCTCGACGTTGTTGCCTCTGTCATCTGTTTAGATATGATTTTCGATGTATTTTAATTTTATTTATATACAGAATTGGGATAGCAGTTGAGATAGGATTTTATTTGGATTCATTATAGTTGATTTTTGCACTTGCATAATTCGATGATAGACTGAGAGGGTGAATCGAATGAAAAAATAAGTAAATTGGGCTAACGAGAGTTAGGTGATTTAATAAGAACAAGAAATCAATCAAATCGGTAATTGTGCGAAGAGAGATCTCACATAGGTTTCTGATAGTCTAGTGGAAAACTTCAGATCTAATTAAGGATTAGATAAATTGTGAATTAAGAAATTGCAATTTTCCATAATTTGATTAGCGTTTATAATTTAGGGCTATTGATTATAACTCGAGAGAAAGTAATCAACCTTATGATCGTCCAGGACCAATAATCTGACAATTCATAGTTAATTAGAATAGTGTTGAAGATAAGTAAAAATTCCCCTTTCTCTCAATTGGTAGCTCCTGAGGTGGATTCTTGATGTGTGTATTGCAATTTGCTGATTTTTTAATATTTCGTGATTAATTCTTGAATTGAGTTGTTTGATTGAATCAATTGATTGAATTGCATTATTGTTTTAGTTAGTTAAATTTGAATCTCTGTGATTAGTTTTAGCCTTAGATTTTATGATTAAATTAACCCTCCTCATGGGATTAACACCTTAGGTACTACGCTAACGACTCGTACACTTACGAAATATCGAAGTTAAAATATTAAATGTTGGAACCCGTTCTCAAAACCGGATCCCAACTGAAAACAATGGAAGCAAAAACGATCGAAAGCGAAAACAAACGGAATGACAAAGCAAAATGAATCAAATAATCGATCACTTTCGGAAACAAAAAGCGGAAGCATCTAGAACGGCAGCGAAAAAACGGATGCAATCAAAAGCGGAGGTAGAAAACGACCGCGCAAACAAATGAAAGGCAAACGGAAACAAAAGAGAAGTGCAAAATAAACGGATCCGACATCTGAAGTAAAAAGAAAACTGTCGAAGCGCGTTGGAAACCTTAGACTCAAACTATCCGAAATCTGGTATAATTTTTTTTTTCAATCAAAGCCATAAATTTCCTAATTAAAATTTTATCCTCATTCAATCTTATACAAATCAAACCATATAATTCCACATTTTGGAAACTCTTCTCAAATTATGAAATC
>JAOTAZ010000009.1:15918038-15935038 GCA_025629785.1 Erythroxylum oxycarpum | reverse complement strand
TTATTCTTAGGTTTACACCTCAAGAACACTTGGTTATTCTAATATCATAATTCAATTACTCGTCATTTCTTTTCTAGTAGTATATGCTCTCAAAATATCAAATTCTCATTCACCTTTACTTAATACATATTGCTAATCTCTTTTGAATCACAACTACTATCATATGAACAAATTCATTCCCATTATACTCATGTCTTTGGTACTTTGATATCAACAATTCATTTACTAAGTTATAACATCATCAATTGATCATTCCAGCTTTTCTCAAATTTTTGGGTCAATATTTCATGTCATTAAGATAAGGAAAATGAAGTATTTAGACAATATTTTCCTCTAAAAAAATGTTCCTGTATGTCTTAAGTTTCTAATGAACTAAAGTTCATACAATTCCGTTCAGTATTATACAAGTTATACAAAGAATACTTCAGACTATTCTCTCATTGCAACAGCACTCAGTACTCAACTTCGAGCCAAATTTTGAAACTCTTAGAGGTAGAATTAAAATTCTATTCCTTCGTGAAATTTGTACCTAAATCAAAACTCATCCCATTTGGATACCTACAGATCAAGATATGGCCAAAATACAGATACCTGTTCAGCGAAAACACTCCATTTAACAATTTTCAGCACACTTCATCATTGTCATCCTAAACTCATCAATCAATCATTATCAATCCTTCCCTAATGAATTCATATGACCATGAAATTTTGTGGGGAGGAAAGACAATGTATGAGGAGTTCACGGTCCAAATTTCAAGTTAATCAGAGGTCCGGAGAAGAAGTTATGGCCAAAAAGGTGAAGGATGGTCAAAATTTTGCACTCTCACTATTATGCAAGATCGTGCAATTCTAGTTGATTGGTCACTGTCACGATCATGCTTATGCACGATGTTTTTTTGGATAACTACTCTCTGTCACGATCATGTTTGTGCACGATCGTGCATTGCCAGATTTCTCCCTTCTGTTCTGAGGTAGCATGATCGTGCATTGCCTCATTTTTCCTCTCTGTCATCGTGTAGCTCCTCTGAGGCTCCCTCTACGTCATGATCGTGCTTGTGCACAATCGTGACAAACAGTGTTCTGCAGATTTTACGAAACTGCAGATTTCCTCACTTCTTCCTCTCTTTTTCTTAATCTACCATTTCTAACTTATGTCTTCACTATTTCCTCTTCATTTTTAATTCCATTTCAACTCAACTCATTCAAATACAAATCAAATTCTATAACTGATCATAAACAGAACATATCATTTATGCATATTCACCATATTTTCTGCACTTCTTCATCTTCATCAACACCTTCATTTCATCTCTAACTTATCATTTTAATTCTTCCCATATCACGACATCACATTACTCCTTTTTCGTTAACTCTAGACTCATTTTGGATCATTCTAAAACACCTAAGGAGATTCAAGTATACAATGAAAACAGAGCATGAAACACCATTTATCTAACAAATTGTTTTGCACTCTGTTTAAATCATCATAATGATCTTTCTATTTCAAAAATCATTTCAACAACATCTTATGAAAGGTTAATCATCCCATATGTAGAAATAAGACATTTATATGCACTGTTCATCACTCACGATGAGCATGAAAAATGACTATTAGTCTCACTATTTTGTAATCACCATATTTATTTCATATTTAAACAACTCATGAGAATTTAACATATTACTTACTTGCATAAAAATCCAAGTTCTTCAAAATCACGTGAACCCTAGCTTTCCATGATACACAATCATCAACTGTCAAAGGTTGTAGGGTTAGATCTTTTAATGTCAGTGAAGAAGATAACAAGGTGAAAGTAGCAAGTGAAAGGTGAGAGCAAAGCTTGCGTTGTGAGGGTGGGAAAATTCGTGGAAGTGAAGAAACTTGTAGAAGGTGAAGAAAGTCACGAAGAAGAAGAAGAAAGCAAGATCAAAACAATTAATTTGGTCATTCTAGTATAATCGTGGAATCAATACTAGGCTTGGCAAGTGACATTTGTTACTTGTCCAATTTCTATGAGTTTAAACTATGTTCTCTTATTTAACTAGTCCAATCATCTCCAATTTTGACTCTAATTGTTTCTCAATTTTCAACGACACTTGTCATTAAATTTCAATGTCATTTATAAAAATTTTCACTGTCATTCGACTCTTATTTCTACTACCATTCATCATTTGACTTGCCACTTGACATTTTTTCTAGTCCAAAAATACCTTTAATTTCAGAAAATTCTTATATTTCACCAAAATTTATAATTCACTACTTATACATACCAACTCAATTTTTAAGACACAGAATCCACAATTCACATTATAATTACACTAAATATCAATTATACTCAGAAAATGTCAAATGAGTGCATGTACAATAATCGAAATGTGTGCAAAACAATCAAATTCACGTGTGTGATGCTAACATTATGCATTAGTATGAAATACAATTTTCTAATCTCATTGCTCTCAATTACAAAAATCTAGGGTTCTAACCCTTAGTACGGAAACGGGATGTTACAAATTCAGTTAAATATTGGAATAAAACATAAATGACAGTTGAAATTAAAATTTGTGTAATCATCATTTGGTGAAATTTTTGAGATGTTTGTTAATAGTTGGATTAGACTAAGTATTGTTGTGTATATACGTATTATGTGTATGATTTAATCGGTTGACTAAGTGTTATAATTAATTATTGAGTTACTTGGTTTTAAGGGTAAGGTCAGTTATCCTCACTGAGTTGGCAGCTCACCTCTTGCCATTATTTTTTTAGGAGATTCAGTGATTGTTGATAACCCTAGTGTACGTGATTGACAGAGTGGAGAATAGATGTGCGCCAACAGTTTAATTATGTAAAGTTTTTGACTATATATATTTTTGAATGTGACAGCTTCGGTAGTTGTGTTATGTAGAATACTTTTGTATCTGAAAAATAATCCTCTCTTTTAGATCTAATGAGGAATTTGATGATTAATGGTATTCTTTGGGAAATATTTAGATAATTATGGTTTCTAAATTTTTTTGGGGAACATTACATTGGGTGGTATCAGAGCGGGTTTACATTTCTAAGGACGTATTAGGTAAAAAAACTAATGATTTGTTCTTATCTCTTTTAGGATGGCTTCAAGAGAGGATAATGTTAGCCCTGAGTCACTGGGGAATTAGGGAGTTTGATCCATTCTCTGAATGTGCCGAATCAGGGGGATGCCCAAGAAAATAGGGTAGGAGGAGAGGTGCCAATGCCATCGCAAATGATGCATTTCTTTCATATGATGCAACAGGCTATTACTGTGAATCCAGCCCGAGGTGATTCCGGGGTGGATCGCAGCTATGAGTGAATCCAGAAGATGGGTGCAGTAGAGTTTTGATGTACTACTGACCCTGAGGAGGATGAGGCATGGTGGGAGAAGACAGACATAATTTTAGATCGTTTGGAGTGTACCTTAGAAAGAAGATTACAGTACATTGTTTCCTTATTCTAGGGCAATGCACTAACTTGGTGGAAGTCAATGAAGAGATCCTATGAGACCCGAGAGATGACTTGGCAGGAGTTCCAAAGAGAATTTAAAGATAAATACACTTCACAAATATATCGGGAGCAAAAGAAGAAGGAGTTCATGATAGAGGAGATGTCAATGGCAGATTACGAGGCTCGCTTTGCAGCCATGTCTAAGTATGCATTGGAGGCTGTGACAAATCTCGAAGACAGATCTTACATATTTGAGCAGGGTCTGAGGAAAGATATTCGTTTGGGATTAGAAGCTGCTACTTCTAACTTCAAGAAGTTATTAGAGACTGCATTTAGAGTGGAGGATGTAATAGAACAAGGTAGAAGGAGGAGAGGGTTAAACAGGTGATCAGAGAGTCATCATAGAGAGCGGAGTCAGTATGTTAAAAGGGGAGCTACTCATTCATGGTCTACTGGTGTTGGGGATCTAAGAGAGCCGATGCCACATCGAGCTGGCGTGGTAGTTTCTACAAATATGGTGGAGGAGTTGGTAGGGATTCAAAACAACATAACACTGCTCGTGCACCATCAGTTGGATTCGAAAGAGGGGCTAATCAGAGGTTCAAAGGATCTTTTGATAGAGGAGTTGGAGGATATCCAAGTTGTGCCACTTGTGGGAGATTTCATAGAGGAAAATGTTGGGTCCTACTGGGATCAGTCAAGCATGTTATATTTATGGAGAGCATGAGCATTTACACAGGAGTTGTTCGACAGTAGGGAGGGGTTCAGGAGTGTGGGCAGAGGAGACAGTACAGGGTTAGAGTGGTGTCTTTGGTTCGGGTAGAGGTCTAGGCAAAACTGGTAGCAGAGGTGGTGGTAGAGGAGTTGGACGTGGATCAGTAGTGGGTACGAGTACTGGTGGGGTATCTTCGGCTCAGAGTCAAACTCAAGCGAGGATATACCACGTGACGAGGGAGGAGGCACCTGCAACCAATGATGTTATTTCTAGGATGATTTTATTATTTGATATTAACGCTGATGTGTAACCAGGATCTACACACTCTTACATTTCTCTAGAGTTTGCCTTTAAAGTTTCAGGGGAGGTTATTCCTTTAGGATATGACCTAAGAGTGCCGTTGCCAGTAGGAGATTGTGTGGCAGTAAATAATGTAAGAAGGGAAATATCAGTGAAGGTTAGCGAAGTGGAACTACCAATTGACTTGATAGTGATAGATTTAAGGGATTTTGATGTGATTCTTAGGATAGATTGGTTCGCACAACATCAAGCTATAATAGATTGTTATGCGAAGAAGGTCATGATAGAGTCTTTGGGTAACTCGAAAGTGATATTTGTGGGGATCGCAGAGTGGTTCTAGCATGTGTGATCTCAACTGTGATTGTTAGACAGTTGATATTGGATGAGTGTGAGGCATATCTGACTCATATTATAGATACGAGGGAGGTAAGTCCTGGATTAGAGGATATTCCTGTGGTAAGGGAATTTTCAAACATATTCTTAAATGATTTACCAAGTTTACCACCTCAACAAGAGATAGATTTCACCATTAAAACTATGTCTGGAGTGGTGCCGATTTCCATTGCACCTTGTAGGATGGCTACTGTTGAGTTAAATGAGTTAAAAAGGCAGTTAGAGGAGTTTTTGGAAATGGATTTTATTAGACCAAACACATCACCCTGGGGAGCTCCAGTATTGTTTGTGAAGAAAAAGGATGATAGCATAGGACTATGCATAGATTACCGGTAGTTAAACAAGTTAACAGTGAAGAATAAGTATCTGTTGCTGAGGATAGACGATCTTTTGGATCAATTGAGGGGAGCTGTTATATTTTCCAAGATTGACTTGAGATCGGGTACTAGTAGTCGAGGATAGCTAAGTCAAGTATTCCTAAGATAGCTTTTCGTACTCAGTATGGCCATTGTGAGTTCCTAGTGATGCCTTTCGGGTTGACTAATGCACCAGCTGCATTCATGGCATTATTGAACAAGACTTTTCAGGATTATCTAGATTAGTTTATGATAGTATTCATTGATGATATATTGGTACATTCGAGGAGTAAACAGGAGCATGAGCAACATTTGAGGATTGTGTTGCAGATTCTGAAGGAGAGATAGTTATATTCGAAGTTAAGTAAGTGTGAGTTTTGGATAGAGTGAGTAGTTTTCCTTAGACATATGGTGTCTCGAGAGGGAGTGATGCCTGATCCTACTAAGGTAAAGGTAATTATGGAGTGGGAAATGCCTATAAATATATTAAAGATAAGGAGTTTTTTGGGACTTATTGGATATTATCGGAGATTTGTAGAGGGATTTCGATAATTACTAGCCCGTTAACCAAACTGTTAAAGAAGGGAGTTCAGTTTAAGTGGATCGATCAGTTTCAGGAGAGTTTTGAGGAGCTTAAGTGGAGATTAACTTTCAGGCCAATTTTCGTGTTATCGTCAGATGATGGAGGTTTTGAGGTATATACTAATGCTTCGAGGATAGGTTTGGGGTATGTACTAATGTAACATGGAAAGGTGATAGCTTATGCCTCTCATCAGCTGAGATCGCATGAGTTGAATTATCTCACTCGTGATCTGGAGTTAGCGGCGATTATGCATGCTCTTAAGATTTAGAGACATTATTTGTATGGAGATACATTCCGAATCCTTACAAATCACAAGAGCCTCAAGTATATTTTAACTCAGAGCGAGTTAAACTTAAGGTTGAGAAGATGGATTGAGCTGCTGAAGGATTATAATTATATTATTGATTACCATCTAAGGAAGGCTAATGTAATGGCAGACGCTTTAAGTAAGAAAAGCTTTAGCGTAATGGCTAGTTTGAGTGGACACATTATGATGCCATTGGTGGAGTTGAGGGCATTGGATGTGAAATTGGAGATTGATTATTTGAGGGGTTTATTGGCAACGTTACAGGTCTAACTAGATTTGGGAGATAGCAAGCTTGAGATTCCTATCTAATGCGGATGAGGGACAGAGTGCAACAGAATAGGGGGACTAACTTTTCAATAAGTGCAAATGGAGCATTGGTGATTGGGAGGCGAGTTTGTTATCAGATGTAGATGGATTACAAGAGGAGATTTTGAAGGAAACTCATAATGCACCATGTGTTATGCATCTTAGTACTACAAAAATGTATCGAAACTTAAGACCTTATTACTGGTGACCAACAATGAAGAAAGATATAGCGGAGTTTGTGTTGCAGTGTGACCTATTAGCAGGTTAAGGCAAAGCATCAAGCCCCAACGGGAAATCAA
Source organism: Erythroxylum oxycarpum (assembly GCA_025629785.1). Classification (NCBI taxonomy): domain Eukaryota; kingdom Viridiplantae; phylum Streptophyta; class Magnoliopsida; order Malpighiales; family Erythroxylaceae; genus Erythroxylum; species Erythroxylum oxycarpum. The sequence goes on along the minus strand of JAOTAZ010000009.1, from coordinate 15,928,322 downwards.
GACCCTTAGCCCTTTCATTGTGGAAGTGGGAGAAAATTTTGATGGATTTCGTGGTAGCGTTACCAAGGACTAGATGTAGACATGATTCAATTTGGGTGATTGCGAATAGACTGACTAAATCAGCTTATTTCTTACCTGTACAACAGACATAGGCTTATTTCTTACCTGTACAACAGACATACTCATTGGACAAGTTTGCCAAGTTAAATGTTAATGAGATTGTGAGATTACATAGGGTTCTAGTGTCTATTATATCAAATCGAGATCTATGGTTTACTTCTCAATTTTGGAGGAATTTACAGACAACTTTGTAGACTAGATTGAATTTGAGTATTACATTTTAGCCTCAGTTGGATGGACAGTCAGAACGTACAATTCAAACATTGGAGGATATGATGAGAGATTGTGTGTTGAACTTTGAGGGTGATTAGGATAGATATTTACCTTCGATGGAGTTTATGTATAACAATAGTTATCACTCTAGCATCGGTATGGCACGATTTGAGGTATTATATAGCAGGTGGTGTAGAGATCCAATATGTTGGGATATAGAGGGAGCCAGATTATTAGAGGGGCCAGAGTTGGTTCAAAAGACGATGGAGAAAATAAAGGTGGTAAGGTAATGCTTGAAGGTAGCTCAAGATCGACAAAAGAAATATATTGATCAACATTATCAGGAGATGGAGTACAATGTTAGAGATATGTTATTTCTTCGGGTATCTCCTTGGAGGGAAATTCTGAGGTTTGGTAAGAGAGAGAAGTTAAGTCCGAAATATATTGGGTCATATGAAATTGTACAGCATGTGGGACCGTTAGCTTACAGATTAGCATTACCACCAGAGTTATCACAGATTCATGATGTGTTCTATGTGTCAATGTTGAGACAGTACCAATCGGATTCTAGTCTTGTTATATCGAGGCCTGAGATTGAAGTTACAAATGAGATGACTTATAAGGAGGAGTCAGTAGAGATATTAGATAGACAAATTCGGAAATTAAGGAGACGGGAGATTTCGATGGTTTAAGTTTTATGGAGTCATCATCGTTCTCCAAAAGAGGCTATTTAGGAGGTAGAGGACGAATTTCGGCATCAGTAGCCTCATTTATTTGGATCCTCAGGTAAATAATTTAATTTCGAGGACGAAATTCTTTTAAGAGGGGGAGATCTGTAAAACCCATTCATTAATATAACTTACCTACAGCCCAACCTAACCCATAACCTTTAAACATGTATAAAAAAATAGAATCTAGAAATTAGTATAGCATATACGAAAATCACCTTCTTCTTCACTTTTCTCTCAAATTTCCAACTGGTAAGTGTGTCTAAAAACACACTCTTTCATCTGCATGTAACTCTTTCCTCATAAGTTTTCTCATTTTGTTTGTTTTGCAGAAATTAGAGGGAGTTATGAAGGTTGACAATCTCATAGTGCCTTACACTTAAGTAAAAATTCCAGCAACTATTATGTCATTTTATTTGTGAATTTTGATCATCCTACACTAGTTTATAGTTAGATTGCATGTTGTGGTTGATTGAGACAATAATTGAAGTTGCATAAAGGAATAAATAGGGAGAAAATGTGGCTGGAAAATTGATAAAAGAAGAGTAGAGAGAAGAAGAGGAGAGGGTGAAGACAATGATATCTTTTGAAAATTTAAGTTACATGTAGGGGTAGAATAAGGAATGCAGAAAAGTGACAGGTAAATCTAGAATTTTGTTCCAATAAGAGCATTTTTGGTATTAATTGAAATGGATGAGGGTAAAATGGGACTTTTAATTAGTTAAAGGTATTTTAGTAATTATGGGGGTTAGGTTAGTAAGGATATTATTTTTATAATTCTGAATAAATTGGAAGAGAGAATAATGTTGGATTATTAAGTGTAATTAGGTTAGAAAATTTTCGTAAATTAGTTTAATAGAATTTTGTAAATTTTTGGTCCGATTAAAGAGTAATTTGGACTATCAATTAGTTAAGTTCAAAACTAAGGTAAGGATAACCTTGGGCTTTACTTTTAAAATTAAGTACCGTTTTGCTATTAATAAATTATATTTTGAAATAGTCATTAATTTAATTAATGATTAATACTTACATACATTAATTATATTTACTTTAATTATCAAATAATTAATGTAGTTTAAGGTATTTAGTTGTTATATTTTGTTACATTTTTTGGAGGTGTATTGCTTGTTAATTTGACAGAAAATATGTTAATTAAATAAATACTAGTGGATCATAACTTGTGAATAATTGGTGAAAATCAAGAATCGGTGGCTTGCCTTGGATAGGCTACATTTGATGGTCTTAGATGGATAGGTTTAGTCAATATGAGTGAGTGGTGGCTAGGTATTTATTTGTGGAGCAGATATCGGGGCATGTTGAGTCTCGAGGATGTCCTGTGCTGATGACTAGATACTGGAGTTGTATCTGGGTAAAGATTGAGAAATCGAGGTACCTTGTGTCGATATTTATACATTTAATTATATTTCCACCACTGAGCTAGCAGACCATTGGGTGTATGCCTGTTAGGTTAAGCAAGGCCTAGGCAATTCAGTTAAATATTGGAATAAAACTTAAATGGCAGTTGAAATTAATATTTGTGTAATCATTATTTGGTGAAATTTTTGAGATGTTTGTTAACTGTTGGATTAGACTAAGGATTGTTGTGTATATACGTATTATATATATGATTTAATTAGTTGATTAAGTGTTATAATTAATTATTGAGTTACTTGGTTTTAAGCGTAAGGTCTGTTATCCTCACTGAGTTGGCAACTGACCTCTTGCCATTATTTTTTTAGGAGATCCAATGATTGTCGATAACCCTAGTGTACGTGATTGACAGAGTGAAGAATAGGTGGAGTCTAGCAGTTTAATTGTGTAAATTTTTTGACTATATATATTTTTAAATGTAACAGCTTCGGTAGTTATGTTATTTAGAACACTTTTGTATCTAACAAACAATCTTCTCTTTTAGAACTAACGAGGAATTTGATGATTAATGGTATGCTTTGGAAAACATTTGGATAATTATGGTTTCTGAAGTTTTTTGGAAGCATTACATATATTGACATTACAAGTGAATATGAATCATTAATTATCAACCGTAAGCAAAAATTTACAGAGAACGACTTAGTATCACATGTCCACATGATCATTTCAATGACTACTTCCATATCCATTTCTGCTACTGTACCTCACCTTGCTTCTGTTAAAAGACTAAAAGATCATCAATATGGCATACAAATGGAATATGAGTATAAATGGAATATGTACAGTTACCTCCACACACCATCAAATGTAAGCTTAGGAAATTACTTGGTGTCACGAGTGCAATTTGGACGAAGCCTGGAATCACGCTTCTAAATAGATTAACGTGTTGAAGCAGAACAAACTGTTAGACTCGAATCACAATTCCCACAACATCAATCAAGAGCAATTCATATATCTCAAGAGTTCCAATTAGAATTTAATATTGGTTATTAGTTATAGATTTTATTGAATTCAATCGTGCATGAATATTTAATTATTTCTTGAATTTAGTAGTTTTATGATAGTTTTAGGTTTTATTAAATAGATGCATATGTTTAATAATATGCTGCCAATTAAAACGATAAATTTGTAATTATTTGTTGATTTCTAATAAGTAGCAGTCGACATAATTTTATTTCCTCGTTAAGAAGTTTAATATATGTCATTGAATTAATTATTCTAATTGTAATAAACCATCCGTTGAGTTAGTTGGTTAGAATTGGGTCTTTTTAGATTTTAAGCTTGTCGAAACATTAAGTTCTACGAGTTGCCTTTGGGGTTGTTTTCGATTAAGGAATAATTATTCGATCTATTCGTGATTATCGTACAAGATTAGGAAAGATTGGTTATTATATATATGTTTTTAATAACTAGAACCAATTTATTCATGAATATATTGAATTACTTTTGCATCAATGATCAATTGGATGAATCAACATGGAAATAAATTCATGTAACTAGAAGTTTGTTTTATTGAATTTCAAATCAATTCATTTTTGTTATTTTTAATATTGCCTTTTAACATAATTTCCAAACCTCCTTATTTTTTTAACATAACATACAATCGTATATGATAGGGACAAGTGTGTCTGATATTACACGATCGTATTGGTCATTATCCAATTTGTACACATTCATAGTCACTTACATTCAATGTAGTGACTTATAATTTGTGTTTTATTATAAATTTAACTCATACATTCAATGGAAGCATGAATTGAGAAACAATTGCATGTTAGTTTATATTTGTTAAAAATCAGGGTGAGATCTAATCTCACATGTAGTGGAATAATTACGAAATCAGTTCATATGATTTTCTAAAGGCCAAGATGATTAGCATAAAATATATAATAAAACATGAATTATATTTGTATTTTATTATAAAAACTCGATCCTTTTCTTATTGTTTTTCTCAAACCATTCTCAAAATTGGTTCATCTCAACCACCATAATGTCACATGTATCCGGCCAATAACAATATGCACATACATAGTCGAAAGAGTTCTACAACTATTACAGAGATAGTTAGGCAAGATTCTTTAAAGCTTAAGTCTATTTATAATCGTTTTGGGCATTTTAATAATTTAATTAATTTTTAATTTTAATTAAACTTTAATTAAAATTACAAATACTTTTAATTAAGAATGAATTATATTTAAATAAGACCAATATCTTATATTGTTCCTCATTTATTAAATATTTTATATTTAAACATAAATTTTATCAAATTTTATAATCAAGTCCAACTTGATTAAAACATGACTCATTATATTCTCAAATGTGTCGCCAATATATATAAATTATACCCCTAAACTATATTTAGGATTAGATTAATTAAACTTTTTTAATTTATCTTTAATTAAATAATTTATAGTTATAGATAAAGATTGAAGTCTAGTAGTGCATCGTGACTATTTAAATATTTAGAAATATCAAAGTGATTTTGACTAATCTTTTCATGCATGATTTTTTCGTATTACTCAATCTTTTTATCATACAATATATTAATGAGATATAGAGCATAAAATTAATATATATTCTATTTAACTTCAACCATATCAGTTTCCCACAATTACTAATTAATTCAATTAATAATATTTAAAAGCTATTTTTTAAAAGTGTCATATGACTTTGACTAAAGATTTTTAAAATTAATATAACTAGAAAAAATAGAATCAATACTAATTGAAAACCGCTGAACATTCTCCTCGATCATTTTAGGATGACTCAACTATCCACATATAGTTTTTATAATATTGAATAACTACCCATGGAATTATCTTGAGTGACATAATATTTGTTTTTTCCAATTGTTTTTGAAATTACCTTATTAGACTTTTAATAGCCAATGCATTAATTTTATATTAAATTTAATATTTAACACGAGTCTTATGGAATCTAATGAAATTGAGTACCTTATAAACATATTCTCATATATAAGTCTTATGTTATTATGCACATTTATGCTTTTTTTGTAACCGATAATGAATTATATGCTAATTGAATTGAATATATCAGTTAAATAATTTATTGCAAGTACACAATTTTCAAATTATTTCATACACATAACAATTTAATATGTGGGGATTCAAATAATGATATTTGTTACTTTTATTGTGGCTAGAAAATAATTAAAAATTCTGAAAAAAGAAAAATAAGTGAAAAAGCTCTACAACGATAGTTATTTATATGTACAATTAGTAAACTATTTTACAAATAAAAGTACTACTGAAAAACTAGATCGAAAGTTATATCGATAAGACAACATGTTTAAGGTTTAAAATATTTAGATGATATTCGACCGTTATAAAACTATTGATGATAATTTTTAGGTTGTGAGTTTAAATTTAGGTGTTTTTAATGAACCGATTTATAGATTAGGTCCAGACCTAAACTAACTCGAAACTCAATTATTCTAAGCAAAATAGCATTATTTTATTTAGAAAAGTTAGGTCTTGCATAAGCTTGGACCTGAACAGCTCAAGCTTAGACTCAATTAAAAAATTACGTTGTTCTGTATTTTTAATTTTAAAAATTAGACCTATGACATTGAAATTATTATTTTGAAAATCAATTAATCTTAATTGATTAATCCTGTTCAAATAGTCAACCCCGTGCATTTATATACAGTCTTAGGTACTAATCCAGTGGACCCCATTCCCGACAAATCATTGACCAGACCTGACATGTAACAACGCTGCATGCTGGACACTTGCAAGAAAACCCAAGCCTTTCATTTCGAGACCCCCTATTTCGCTGCTGCTCTCTCGGTGGCAACACAAGCGAAAAGATGCGAAAATGCCCAACAACATTTGTCGCTTTATTTAACCCTTCTCTGCCATGCGTCGATCAATCCATGTGTGCTCTGATAAAGACACACTGTGCGTGCGCAACTTCAGTCACACACTATCTGTGTATGTGTGTAAAGTTTACATCACTAAAAGCTGTATGTGTTGTTGAGCGTGTAGAGACGACTGGCTATGGAGGAGATGAAGATGGGAGTGGTTGGTCAGGTTTTGGCTGTGTGTAGTGACAAGAGTATGGGGATCGGAATTACTGTTTGGGATATGGAGACTGGAGATCGTGTTATGCACATACCAACTTGTGCTTCTCCTCCTCATGGTTTACTGTGCTTGAATGATCGCTTTCTTGTTGCTTCTCAGGTTAGCAGATATCGTTCTGTTGGTGGTGGGTCCGTCTTCACTTGGTCCTTGAACAAGGTAACAGGGTTTAAGACCCCTTTTAGGATTTGGGTTTCTGAAATTTTGCTTGTTTCTAGTCACAATGCGATCCGGATATCAGTTTCTCACTTTCCTTGAACCTGTAATAGAAAGTTTGTTAACTTTTGATTTCTGGTAAAAGAACTATGACTTTGATTTAGGGAATGTCATGAATCTCGTGAGGATTCGTGTTCAAAACTTATTGGCTGTAAGGATTAATTTAACAATTTGGGGTCCATCTGAGAAATGCTTGTTGAACTCTGTTTCACTTGATGTTCTAATTTCAGTCTCAGTCACCACTTCGAAGCTACCCAATAGAGGCCATAGGACCACTTGCGTCCACCAAGGATGGTGTATATCTTGCAGGTGGTTCTCCTTCTGGAAATGTTTACATCTGGGAGGTTAGTACTGAGCATCTTTTTTTGTCAACTGAAACGGAAAGAGGAACCTTATTCTACACAAAACTGTAGTTCCCAGAGCATGTATTTCTGCATGATCCTTAGTACTAATCATAAACAGGTGATGTACACATGCATCTGTACTCGATATTTAGTTTTATTGATCATATGAGAGGAATATAATGTGTAGATGACATGTAGGTTACCAGAGGAACACTGCTCAAAACTTGGTTTGCCCACCGCAAGCCTTTGAACTGCATGACTTTTTCTGAAGATGACGCTCTTCTTATATCTGGTTCAGAGGATGGGATGATCTGTGTGTGGTGTATGATTAGGTAAAGAATAAACATTTCCATTTGATGCTTTGATTCTTCGTCGCAAGAGGTTACGATACCTAATTCCATGGTTGATTTTTTATTCTCATTATGGATTTTGTGAAGTTTGCTAGATGTAGAGAATTTCAGCAATTCTCCGTTGTTATACTGTTTGGTGGACCATGTTTCCTCCATAACTGGCCTGTTAACAACAACATCGATGTTTATATCAAGCTCCCTTGATGGTACATGCAAGGTAATTAGATAGATAATATACTATGTATTACTATTAACTACTGGAGCTTTGAATTTCGATTTCTCATGATTCAGGGATGCAATTCTGTTTTCTCGTAGGCTTGGGGCCTTATCTCAGGTAGTCCTATACAAACTCAAGAATATTCAATTGGGATAACCGCAATCGTCCTTGATCCTACAGAGGAACACCTGTTTTCTGGAAGCATAGATGGAACAATATTTATCAATATGCTCCATATTGGTCTAGAGGAAGATCCTTCTATTTTTGCTGAAGATCAACCAGTTGAGCTGAAAGGACACAAGTAATGTGTAACGTATGCATAAAGTTTCCTCAAATTCATGTCAAATCTCTAGGCATTGGGATGTTAAACAAAATATAACAAAAACTAATCATTATCTATTCATTATGGAAGGTTACTGATTGTATAGTTAAAAACGAGCAGTGCCTGAAAGTAGTTATCAACCGTTACTGCTACTGTTTCTGAGCAGCTAGATTACAATTTATCAGGCTTTACTCTGTGTTGAGATGACATCTGGTGATTATCGGCATTGCAATGTAGATAGAAGAGGATTTCATATTTACTAATGTATCTTGAAGTTTAAGTATGATTATTTTGAATCTTGGTCAAGTTTTCTAGTTTTTGGTGCCAGAATGATAACAATAAAACTCTCTTCCTTCATCCAGCGGATTGATAACAGCATTGACCTTCAGCGCATTAGGTTTGTTATCGGCCTCCACAGACTGCACTGTATGCCTTTGGAATGTCACAAGTGGAGTAATTATACGAAGATTTGAACATCGGAAAGGTAAGCTCAATCCTTCCTTCCCATCATCACCTTCTTATGGTTCTGTTTTATTGCCAGTGAATGGGGATGTAGTAACACCGTTAGCATATAAAACACCTCTTTATTTGGCAAGCCTATACAGTCACTCAGAATAACAAATGTCCTCTTTTCTAAATTCTGACACTCATCAATATAATTCTGGAAGATATTTGGATCCATATTCACTCTGGAAACTGATGGTGATGAAGGTAACAGACTTATGGTGGATGTGTCATGTGTGACCTCACCGCAGATATAGACTGAACTAATTTGGAAATTTCTCTTTTATCTTACTTTACAGGACCTGTAACTAACCTTTTAGTGCTTCCAATATCTTCTCTACTACCTGCACCAAACCATCGAAGAGTGTTCAATCAATTCCGTGTATCTTTGCTCGACAAGTTTCCTGAGCTGGATAAATTATCCAGGGGAATGATCACTACTCTTCACTCATGTCCATCCCTTGAGGAAAATCATACTCTTGGCGATTCTGGAAGCACCAGCTCAATGAATCAGCAAATATTGGAGATGCAGGTCAGTCTCTCTTTCCCTTCTCGGGCATGCTATGCTCGTGTGAATTGTGATGCTTGAACAGATAAAATAGCATCAAGTTTTGCTTTTTCCCGAGATTTTCCATAGAACTTAATCTTGATTCCTTGCATTGGAGATACAAACCAGCAAGGACAGTCGCCTGGAGCCTTGGAAATGAAGGTAGATATAAACATAGAGAACCGCATATGGGCCATGAGTATGGCAAAGCACGTCATAGAAATGAACAAACATTTGCAGTCTCGATTGTTGGACATGATGCAGATGCGATTGTTTTGGGGTGCCGAAAGCAACTCGACCTCTGCAAAAAAGAGCAAGAAGCTCAAAGTTGAAAAACCTCCATTAGAGACAGAGAAGCCATCTCAACTCCAGGGTTGAAAATGTCACTGTAGTGACACCTCTAGCTTGAGGGCTGAAATAACCTTGTAAATATCAGGACCAAGAATCTTTCAAAACGTTATGATCAGTGATCGATAACAAGTGATTGGTCTTTATTCCTGCTATTGCTTATCTAAATTTGTTACTGGAGTTTGTAGCTTATCCAGGGATTGAAAGATAGTTGCAGCAGTTTTCTGACAAGGGGGAAGTTTGCTGCTGTTACAACAACATCTAGCAGAAATTTCGCGTAAGGTTTGTAGAAATCTCGCTGGCACGCAGAGTCTGGATCGCCTTAATGCATATTGTATAATTTTCGGTGCACCCAGGGTATTTATCGACGGAATCAGTGACTAATCCCTTCGCTGCGGGAATATCTCCAATATGGGAGGGCTACAGCTGGCCCAGGAGTTTGCTGCATTCCCAAGGGTGAGATTTGAACCCCCAACCACTTGGTTAAGCGACGAAGGCATGTACTATCTACGTCAACCTACTGGGTTCATATTGTATAATTTTCGATTACGCGAAATAATCTCTAAACAATGTATTCTAAATAAAATATCTGGGGAAATAACAATAAGATTGAAAGTATTAATAACTTAAATTCAAAGCATCACATATTCCAATTAATTTAATTTATAACTTAAAGCCTAGTTGGAAGCCTAAATGGGCTTCAAAAAAAGGCATGTCAAATTAAAAAAGACATACTAAATTGACTCAATAAATTAAACTTATCAAGTCTGTAGAATAAAAGAAGTTTTGTTTAAATCGAAATAATTTTAATCTAAATTTAAAATTAATTAGATAAATTTAAGTT
>JAOTAZ010000009.1:15897755-15908995 GCA_025629785.1 Erythroxylum oxycarpum | reverse complement strand
AAACTACTTAAAATCATGATCATACAATTTTTTTCCTTAAACTAATTTATTCGCTTTCGTGATAGTAACTAGGACAACAATAAATAAAATTTTTGCTAAAATTTAAAATTTAAGGAAAGGTTTAATAATAAGCAAACTTACACCACACTACATATTATTCAATTTTGGGTTTGTTTAAAAATAATAATCCCGTTGGATTGACAAAATTATGATTTAATACAGAAGGCCGTCTAAAAAGACCCTAGTACTTTAAGGTCCGTTTATGTTAAGATTGGATCAGACAATGGACGAAGCTTAGTATCTATGCAAAATAATTAAAATATAAGTCAATTTTGTGTTTTGGAATTGGTTTTTAGTTCTTACAAGACATAAAATTGGGTTGGGTCTTCTTTGGACAGACAGTTGCCACTTCCCACCGACATGTTCTTAAGTGTTGTCCGAAACGAACCTCGTTAGAATACGGAAGCAAAAATATGGGTGAAAAGCAGAGGAGAGTGATAAGGAGAATACCAAAAGACGCGTTTTTTATTGGAAATTTTGGAATCTGTAGCTCCGACAATATCTGAATCACAGAGTTTCCATATTCCAATCTTGGAAATCAGTACCATTTTCATTCCATTAACGCATTTGCTTGTTGAACAATACGGATCTAAGGTGATGGAGGACTGTATAGGTTCTCAGGGGATGCGAAGGATGCAGAGAGCTTTAAAGCACGGTAAGGTTACTATCCTCTGCCTCGTCCTTACAGTGGTAGTCCTACGTGGCACTATCGGAGCCGGTAAGTTCGGGACTCCCCAGCAGGACTTCAATGAGATTCGCGACCATTTCTACATGCGCAAACGCGCTGAGCCCCACCGCGTGTTGGAGGAGGTCCAGTCAACGACGCCATCTTCTGAAGCCGACAGCGTTGACACCAACAATTACAACGAGTTCGATTTCAACAAGATTTTGGTCGATGAAGGAGAGGACGAGAAGCCTGATCCCAATAAGCCGTACAGTTTGGGTCCTAAAATTTCAGATTGGGACGAGCAGAGATCGGAGTGGCTTAATAAAAATCCGGATTTTCCTAATTTTATTGGACCCAATAAGCCCCGTGTCTTGTTGGTTACTGGATCATCGCCAAAACCTTGTGAGAATCCGGTGGGTGATCATTACCTGTTGAAGTCGATTAAGAACAAGATTGATTACTGCAGGTTACATGGGATTGAGATCTTCTACAACATGGCTCTTCTTGATGCGGAAATGGCGGGTTTTTGGGCCAAACTGCCCTTGATAAGGAAGCTTCTGTTGTCACATCCAGAAGTGGAGTTCTTGTGGTGGATGGATAGTGATGCTATGTTCACTGACATGGCGTTTGAATTGCCATGGGAAAGGTATAAAGATTACAACTTTGTGATGCATGGGTGGAATGAGATGGTTTATGATGACAAGAACTGGATTGGATTGAACACTGGAAGCTTTTTGTTGAGGAACGGGCAATGGGCATTGGATATTCTCGATACTTGGGCGCCTATGGGACCCAAAGGGAAGATCAGAGATGAGGCTGGTAAAATTCTAACTAGAGAGCTTAAGGGTAGACCCGTTTTTGAGGCTGATGATCAGTCGGCAATGGTTTATATCCTGGCCACACAGAGGGACAAGTGGGGTGACAAGGTGTATCTGGAGAGTGCATATTACTTGCACGGTTACTGGGGGATTTTGGTGGACAGGTACGAAGAGATGATTGAGAACTATCATCCTGGTTTGGGTGATCATAGGTGGCCATTAGTCACTCACTTCGTGGGTTGCAAGCCTTGTGGTAAATTTGGAGACTACTCAGTTGAGAGATGCTTGAAGCAAATGGACCGAGCATTTAACTTTGCGGACAATCAGATTCTTCAAATGTATGGCTTCACTCATAAATCACTGGCTAGTAGAAGAGTGAAGAGAGTTCGAAACGAGACAGATAATCCACTTGAGGTTAAAGATGAGCTTGGTTTGCTTCATCCAGCCTTTAAAGCTGTCAAGGCATCCTACTCATAGTTGCCTAGCTGGGCTGTTTTGATCTCTGTTATGCCGCTATATTTTAATACAAGATGCCACTGCACTGTTACTCAGAATGTCTCATGTAATAACCTGTGGAGCAGCTGATTGTATCCTGAGTTAGTCGTGGAGAGAGAATAATTTTGTAGTAATCCATGTTAAAATCATTATTCAAAAGAAACAGCTTTCATGATTTGCACTTATTCAGTTCTGTAATGCTCTTGGATAATTTATTCATCCCACTACCATGAAACTGTTACAGTTCATACTAAAGCTAGAAATATCTACATCATGAATGCTGCGGATAGCTGCAGTTAACGAATTGAATCCATTCTAATCATTCCGATAATTGTGATGTGTTTTGAACCATTGACAAATCCATAGACAAGCTTTGCATTTTGGTTTGCGTTGTTATATAAATGACAGAATGGAAAAGTTACAAGTATTTCAGAGTCGATATCTTTTTCAACATGAGGTTGACACTTGAAAACTTTCCAGAATTATGAGCTAGCGCTTTTCAGTTCTTTCCCCAATTTACAGTAGCTGATTGTTTTTATGCTGAGATCTGTATCTTAACAAGGTCCAGTGAAAGGTAGCATAAGAAAGGGAGTGAAACTTATCATTTTGTGGTTAAAATTGAAATATGTTGCAATGGTGGAAAATCAAATTTCAACAAACAAGATTTTTTCCCTTTCCCAAGATGGTAATGTTAAACCTCGCTACTCAATGCAGCAGAGCTTTCTCAAAGTTATGGATGTTCTCCTCCTCTGAATTAGCTCCTCACCTCCCCATATCTGAACCTCTGGCTTGCGGTTGATCTCATGCTTCCATAAGTAGCGAGCCTCCCCTGAGAGTATAACTAGAGATCCAGGTTTTAGGTAAACAGGAACCCTAATCGTACATTGATCCTTTTCTGCGTTCTCATTACCACAATTAACACTGGTCCTGGTAAAATGCATCACGCATGATGACTCCAGGGATACAATGGCAATCCCATCCTCAAAGCGCATAAGGTCAACATGTGCACAGATTCCCTGCACAGAATACAAAACTTAGGATCTAAGTTATACATGTAGTCAGATTGCACATTCATAATTGTATGCCAAGTGCCAACTGAACACTAGTCTAAAGAAACTTCAAGCTTCACAATGACTACTTGAACGAACCTCACTAGATACGGAACGTATTGGAGAGAGCCCAAGCAAGAATTACGAAGTATAAGACCAATTTTTTCAGATGATCAAATCTTGAAAAGAACAGAATTTACTCCGGTGAAGCTTGCATTGACTTCTACGGTGTAGCATATATTGTAAAACATTTACAGTAAAATCCAAGTAGCGACGGAAGGCTTAACGTTAACCCCACCTCACCTGGCTGGTAGACATTTACAATCATTTGATCAAATAGCGGTTCCCTCCATAATATATCCGTCGGAAGCATACAAGAACCTTCGCTTCCGCTGGGGCAATCTTTATCTGCACATCCATGATCACCCGATAGCACCAACTCACGAATAGAATCCGCAAGTTCAACGGCCCAAGCGGGAAGATTTCCAAATCTCATAGCCTACCGGATAGATCAAAAACCAAACACATTAATTCTCAACTAAGCTTCTTGAGAGAGAGCAGTGATTTAGATTCAAGTACTAGGCTTTACAAGGCACCTGATTGTTAGAACCTTCATCGAACCATCCTTCTGCATCCACAAAGCCACAGCGTATTAAAACTCAATGATTAGAATTTAAGAAATTCGAAGTTGTGAAAAGCACCGTTTTGAATCGAGGAGAGCAAGTGAGATTGTTGGTGAGGAGAAAGGAAGTCGCTGCACAAATATAAACCTTCAATCCCTCTAACCGATTCCCAAGTGGGTTTGTTCTGTTGCAACGTAGCTTCGTCGTACTCGCTGTCAGACGACTCCCCAAACACTTGGTTCAGTATCCTCTTCTCATCGTCCATGTTGACAGTACCGTACAGGTTCTCTTCTGAAATTGGGTATTCATATCCCGAGTTTGACGGGTCATTTGACCCGAACCAAATTTCCGTTGAATGGATCAGTTTTCCCCCCCAAACCCACTTCTCCGTAACCCAAGGTCCATAAATACAAAGAGTAGGAGCTGGTCTTTCTTCATATAATGATGAATGTTGGAATGAAATAGCCCATTAGGCATATAGTACTTTCTTGGATAATAAATTACCAAAATTTAAATCCTTTTTAGATCTTTTATATTAATATTCAATTTTTAAAAATTAAAAATTATTTTCATATTTTTTATTTAATTAGACTCAAAAATCATAATGATAAAAACATAACATATTTAAATATTAGCTTATTTTTATAATTTTAACTAAATATAAAAATAAATATTTAAATAAGAAAATGTCTAAAAAAATCTTAACCCCTTTTTTAAATTAGGAGTGGTTCATATTTTCTTACGAGCTTTCAATTGTCTAGATTATAACATGACAAATAAAGAGTATTTCTTCTTACTAGTAGGAATGAAATAAATTACTACATTCTTCATATTTTCAAGTACCTTTATATTATTTGGACTAAATGAAACATACTTTTCAAAATTAGCAATTTAACAAGCTAAACTAAATTCCTTTTTAAACTTGGAATATGATAAATATTGTCTAGTTTCATAGTTGTGCTATTAACACCTATGTTCATTTTTTTTGGTGCAAAGAAAAAAAAAGACAAAGAGCAAAGGGGTCTAGCCCCTTTCAAACGTAACGCCTACAGCATCACCAAGAACAACTGCATCCACAAAAGCAGGAGGAGTAATCCAAAATTGAAAAGGTTCCTGTCCATGGCTTCCTCCCTTAGCAAGAAGATCAGCCACACTATTCCCTTCTCGAAGAATATGTTCGCAACTTACAGTCCAGTACCAATCCAGAATAGCTTTGATATTACCAATTAAATTACCATGGGGATGAAAATTCTAGTCTGTAATTTCATAACACCTTCATTTACTACAAGATAAGTTGTGTTGTGTAATAATAACTCATTCTCTATTATGTTATGGCAACTCTAAAAAAATGAATCATTGATGGCCACATGATGTGAGTAACTAGAATCAATAATTCATTCCTCTTTGAAATTATTATAGTTAATGTAAGCACAGTTTTTCACTAATCTAAGAGCAATGTTGTTTCTCCCTTCAGAATGTTTTATTAGCAAAATATTGCTCCCATTTAAGTTGATCATTTTCTTCTTCATGTTTACAAACTTCATTTGTTCTAAAAATCTTCTTATGACAATTTTTTTAATATGCCCAAAATTTCCATATCTGTAACATTTGATAAAATTGTTATCTTGTGGATTGTTACTTGTAACCTTAATCCTAGTGGCGCCTTTTTCAGAATCATTCAAACTTGATTTTCCTCTTCCATAAAGAATGAGATTATGATAAGAGTTAAATCATCAAGTCATTTATCTAGCCAAAGCCTTACAATTTGGAAGCAATTTTTTTAGTTGATGGTTATTTTTCCAATTCTTAAATAAATGTAATGAAAGGTGTATACTCCTTTAAACCATGAATGAGAAATCTTCTAAAATGGGTTTTTATTGATCTTCCCACTTGTATTCAATTTTGAAATTTCAGTCAAATATTTTAATTTATAAAAAATATTTTAAAATCGACATATCTTCTTTGCTAGTTCATTTTTATAAAAAAACTATAGCCTTATTGTATATTTTGTTTTTGGAAATTGAATAAAAATTTCATTAATTATAGCAAAGCTATCCAAACATTACCATGTAATCACCAAAATAATGCTTTTAATAAGATATAAGTGGCTAGGACATAATCAGTAAGCTACAAGTTCCATCTGCTCTTGATTTTTGGAGAAAAGTTATGTTGGGTTAATTTTGCAATCATTAATGCTCGAATCTAGTTAATAATTTCCTCAGCTAATTGGTGTTTGTTTTCTTCTTCCCCGTTGTAGATTCTTTTGTTCCTTTCTTTCTATAGTGAATAAAACGTGGTTATGAAAGTTGTCTTATAGGAGCTTCTGCTACTTGGCAATTCTAGTTATCCAATTGAGAGTTACATTCCAGTCATATGAAGAGCAATAAGTAGCCAACAAGTGCAAGATTCTATTTCACACAATTTTGAAATATCTGCATTGAAAGAATAAATGGTCCTTATCTTCTTCAACTTCTTTAAACAAGGCACAAATGAGATCAAATGACCCAAATCACCTGCGTTTTGAGTTATAGAAATTATTCCCAAGCCTTTTTGCCTCTTTGAGATAGTTATTTCAATCCATCTGACTTTTGATTTTTTTAATTGTCAATTTTCCTAGATCATAAAAAAGCTTTTATGATGTAATCAATCTCTATGATTACTCTCCTTGGCAAGATAATGTAAGTAATCCAATGCACACATAGATTACCAAGAATTGATATTATCAAAGTAACTTTGGCAACTAGAGATAGATACCTATTTTGTTGAGTAGTAATTCTAGCTTTGAATATCTCAATTAGAGAAATACAAATTGAATACTTAGGTTTTGTGTGAGGTAGAGATTTTGGCTACAGCCTTGTAATCCTTAATAATTCTACTAAAAATTTGACATCTTTGGAACAAAAACATGATACTTTTTTTAGAATTTACTCTCAGCCATGACTAGTCTAGGTACATCTTGAGTAGATCCTTAAGAATCTTCATTGAATGGGCTTCAGTACCAGATAGGAGTATAAAGTCATTTGCCAACATCAAGTGGGTTAACTTGTAATCTTTACATTATAATGAAATTGAAAGTTGTCATTATATTGAGTGAACTTATAAAGAATTCTAGGTAACCCCTCCATTACTAAGGTGAAAAGATAAGGCGATAGAGATCCCCTTGTCCTATTTCCCTAGCATAGTTGAGAGGCTTAATAGGGGTACCATTCACAAGGATAAAAACTGAAGAAGATTTGATGCACATCATGATCTAGTCCTTGAAGATTATAGGGAATTGGAGGTCTTCCAAACAAGATTGTATGGAGTTCCAATTCACTCAGTCAAATGCTTTATAAAAATGAATTTTTCAAAAGCAACTTTTGATATTTTCCCCTGAGTTGTATTCTTTCAATATCTCCTACATTAGGAGAATATTATCTCCTATGGATCTTCCAGTTATGAAGGCTCCTTGTGTTGGACCACTCCTTTTAAAGCTGTTTTTAGCCTGTTAGCAAAGAGTTTTGCTATCACTTTGTAAGTTGTATTGTAACATGAAATTGGCTTGTAGTCCACCAATGAGGAAGGATTTTCTTTCTTTGGAATTAGGCTGATATAGGTGTGATTTAGTTCTTTCAGCAATTTGTAAGAGCAAAAACTTCTTGAACTACTTCTATGAACAATCTGCCTGTAATCTCCCAAGTTTTTTAAAAGAACCAAGCGGTGAATCCATCTGACCCAGGTGCTTTAAAAAGGTGCAAACTGAACAACACTTCTTTGATATCCTGATTTATGAATGATGCTGTTAGTATCTCCTTAAAGTCTTAGGTTAATGAATATTCAAATAATATTTTTATGCCGTCAACATTAGGGGGATCCTTAGCTTGAGCATTCAAATAATCTTTTATGTTGTCAACATTAGGGGGATCCTCAGCTGTTCCCGTTAACTGTAAAACTAAATCCCTGGTGAGTTTTAACAAGAAAGGTTGATCTATAAATAAGCTATCATTGTTGTCTGTGGGTTCCACAATCTTATTCAAGTTTCATTTTAAGCCAAAAGAACTAAATGAACCCTAATATTTATACTGATGTATAAAATAGATCCTAACGTTTAACGATATTCAAAATAAATCCTAATATTTTAAAAATGTTTTAAAATAACCCTAACTTTTGGAAAATGTTTAGATTGAACTCTGAGATAATAGTGTTAAGAGTACTCTTGGTTATCTTATAACGTGAAACAAAATTTATTAATCAGGGATTTTTTAATAATATTTTTGTTATGGGACTCACCATATGTTTAAATAAAGGTGGGTCCCACTCTAATTTTGACTCAGTGATTGTTAAAGTGGGACTCAGTGATTTGTTTTTGAAAAATATTGTTATCTAACTGTTGCTGGTGTCTTCCCTTGGAAAAATGAGATCTTTACTTGATAGGCAACATGATACTGTTGATCTTTGTTTCGATAATGTAAGATGGTTAGGGTAAGTACATATTGGAAATGAATTGTCATATCGTAGTGGGTTTACACTTAAACCAGAATAAACCATGTATGTAGTCATTATGTCAATGAAAAAGAGTATCAAGATGGGGTCACAACTTAGTCAAGAAATGAAACTGAAACTGCTCACAATCACAGGATACAAACTTCAGTTAATCATTAGAATCCATACACATGCAGCATACATGATACATGCACTCGTACGTACTTATTGTAGACAACTATATAATTTATATATAGAAAGAAATGCATGTAGATGATCAATGTTAGCATGGTGAAAGTTGAAGCTCACCGTAATACTATGATTAGGATGGAGCTCTCTACTCTTTACGTTCTAACATAAATACACGCATTAAAGTTGTGGGTGCTTTATTAGCTATATATCTAGTTGGTAATTGATCTTGTATGAATTTTAGTGGTACTGGTAGTTCTTCACTCACCTTCATGTCTGTCTCTGTTAAGTGATCGTTTCATCACAACAGCTTAAGCTGTTGTGTGAAGCTAACTTAATTGGTTTTATATATTCACTAACACACCCCCTCAAGTGAAAGCCCTTTGGATTTGAAACTTGCACAGGCTCATTCTACCTTGTGCTAAATAATAGGTGGGTGGTAGGATTTAAACTCACGACCACTTGATCACAAAGGCTCTGATACCATGTTAAGTGACCATTTCATCACAATAGCTTAAGCTGTTGTGTGAGACCAACTTAATTAGTTTTATATATTCACTAACAGTCTCATTCTTAAAAAGTTGGCTTTTGATTCAATTGTCTTGCATGAAAATATAGGTAGAAGATAAAAAAGAAAAGGGAAAGTGGGAATGGGATTCAATACATTTTGAATTTCAAATGCTTTCTGACTTAAGTTACATTAAAATAATGATGAAGAAAGGAGTAGAAGGACCAAACCTTGCAACTACTACAGGTCTTCTGGCATCTTCAACCATATGATTGGCTTCTCCAGCATTGCTTCTCCTATCAGTCACTACAAGAAATAAGCCGTTTATCGACGAAAAGTTCCGTCGGTGAATGAGATATTTCCGTCGACAAGACAAAATACCGATGGAATTTAATGTCAGCCAAGACCATCGTTAAAGAGGCTGTCGGTATTATATGCCGACAGAAATTGATTGACGTTTTCGTCGGTGTATTAACAATGGAGAATAGTAATGTACCGACGCATAATATTCCGTCAGTATAATTTACAGACGGATATTGTTTAAGGTCTCCGTTGGTGCATTACAACGGCGCACAACACTTTGCCAATGGAATGTTTTCCGTCGGTACACTGTATCGACAAAAATGATAGCGAAAAATCGTCGACATTGAAGTTAATAAAATCGAGGAGTTGGCCTATGTGCCGACGGAAATTTAAATTCCGTCGCCACAAATAAGATGACACCGGCGGTCCGGTGGCCATGGGCACAATTGATTGCTTGCCTTCACCGACGAAAAACGGAATACCGTTGGTAAATAAATTGATGGTACCGACGGTATAGATGTATCCGTCGGTAAATATTATTTCTTTTAGCGATGAAATTAGAATTTCCGTCGGTAATAGGCTTGAATTGTGATAAATGCAACTTTTCAAGAGTTTTTACTTATATGTATATACTAAATTAATTTGTAAATATATATAATTTATTTAATCAAAAAATTAAATTATGATATAGAGTTAAAAAAATTTAAATTGATTTAAATTGATAATAAACACATTAAAGTGCACATAAATTCTTATGTTTGTAATTGAAACATAATGAGTTAGACTATCTAAGGTCGTGGTGATCGCGAGTGGTCCTCTTTAAGCCTTCCCTTCAACTGTTCCATCTCCTGTCTCAATTGAGCCATCTGCTCCATCTCTTCTCTCATCTTAGCCATTTGCTCCATCTCCTATCTTATGCGAGCCATCTGCTCCATCTACTCTCTCATTTGTTGATCCTACTCTCTCATCCATTGATACATCTGCTCTGTCCGCACCTCTTCCAAATGAGCTATCTTCTCCATCAATGTTTGCATTGTTGCCCGAAGCTCGATGACTTCGTTGTTGTTCGCTGACCTAGTAGAATCTGCTGTACTGGACATGGAAGATTACGAATAACATGCATTCGCATATGAATCTAGGCCGAATATCCTGCCATGACAATCCCTACCACCCACAGCTTCAAGATACATCTGAGTCTCATCTACAGGTTATTCCTCCTGAGACTGTCGCTGAATGGTTTGTTGTAATTGGTCCTATAAGGTATGACAAGTTTACATTATAAGGAAGGGATTATTATTAAGACATATATAAAATGCATTAAGTTTTCATACATTCAGTTCTCGACATCGGTTGTTGATGAATGTTACACCGTCATGCTTCTTCGTGTGAGTATGCAAAAACAAATGAATAGGTGTAGACTTAATGCCCAATGACTTTTCCTACATGAATAAACTAAACGGTTAGATGTGAACTACAATTTATAAAATTTCAACAAAGTTTCGTCTATTTTTATGATATTTTCTCTCTGTTGAACAAAGAAAAAAACTCAACACAGCCATAAATGACATCAGACATTTATACCATTATCATTATCTATAATACAACAAAGAAAAATATTTACAAAATAAGTGTAAAGTTGAGATACTTACAAGTTTATGTGCATGCTTCTGGTGGGTTATTGATCCTCCCGTATGTACGGGAAGACTCTCTTTATTAGGGCTTCCACGTCTGTTGGCTGAGTTACGCCCTGAGATGGACATTGCCGCAGGTGATGCCCAATATTCCAGCCAACGACTCCAAATTTTCTTCAAAATATAATGGGGTCGTGCACCAGCCTTATGTATCGTGTTAATGAAGTCGCGATAATGTGTACGAGCTCGCTTCTCCCATATTTTATATATGCTTGCGTCCAAACAAGACTCCCAGAAAAATTCTTTCTGAATGAAAAAGACAAAAAAGACTATTATATATAATGTAAAATTATTTACAAAATTAGACTATATAAATCAATATAAAAAGGAAATAAATATTTATTGTACCTCAAACTCCTGAAAGTAAAATTGTTTT
>JAOTAZ010000009.1:15854407-15872622 GCA_025629785.1 Erythroxylum oxycarpum | reverse complement strand
TAGTAAAATATACGTGGCATTAAAAAAACTTTAATCTTTAAAATTATCAAAAAAACTCATTGTGATTTTTAAATTTCTGAAATTATTCTATTAGACTTTCATTAAAAATAATAGTAAAACGTAAGTGGCATGATCATCACACATAGACCATTCAAATGTTGTTGAGATGATAACTTAACTTTTAAACTTGACCCCAACTAATTTAACCCAACTTAACCTAATAATAATAAATTAGTAGTTTAAACCAAATTTAAGAGCTAAGTTAGATGGTCATATTAGTGCTATTTGATTGGTTTATGTGTGATGTTTATGTAGCGTGTGTTTCATTATTATTTTTCAACAAAAGTCTAAGAGAATTGATTTTTTGAAAAGTTGAAAACCATAGGGATCATTTCAAAATTATTTAAAAATCATATGCTAAATTATTTTTTAGGTCTCACTATCATATAAGAATAATCTCTAATCCCTTATATATCTAAAATAGAGCTTTTAGTTATCATCACATCTAAGCAATATCTAGAAATGTGTACATGTCACATTTTTATAGGTCACACACATATGATTCATACACTTTGAAATCATCTCATATGATATGTCACTTTTATGATGGTTATAGAAATATCCTTAAGAAATTGCTCTTTAAAACAGTACTGGTTAAGTAAACCTAAAAAGATGAAAGTTGAAAAAGGTTTAAGCACTAATCTTTAAGGACTCATTCATTCATGTAACTTGAACATATTGATTTCTTTGCCTTACAAGACATTATCAAGTGGAATTGAATAAATATTAATAATTGGTACCACCTTTATTGATTGAAATAAGGAACAAACAATAATATCTCCAACAATTGATTTTAAAAGGAGAACCACTAAGAACCTTCACATAACCTAAGTAGGGATATTAGTATCAAAAGACCAATTATTAAATCAAGTGAGGAAGAAAAGGAAGTAATTATTGGTGCTACATAAAAGAAGGTGTAAACTCACTCTCATATTAATCATATTGATTTGACATACATATTTAGGGGAGATTATTATTGTATATTCATAGAGGAACGAAAACTACATTGATCTTTAAATTAGTTTATGAGCCTTTTGAAAATTATTTATTTACTTGATATTCACTTTGAGCATACTCTTTGCCTATATAATAGAATTTTTTAAAAGGACTAGAGGGAAGTTATTTATTTTTCTTTGTTATACTTACAAATTTATATAGCAATGTATATATTTTTTAATTTTGAAAAGAGAAAAATGATATTGATACCTAATCGTTTATGAATATGAATTCAGGGGGAGCATACATTATATATTGTTTTAATATTGGGAAGCTTACTTAATATATTTTATTTTCCATAATATCACCAAATATTATGTTATTATCAAAAAGAGGGAGGTTTTTAGAACAGTAAAGATTCTAAACTATGGTTTTGATTATGATAAAATATCTTACTACTAATGTTTTATACATAATGATATTAGTAAGTTAATATGTAAAAGATGAAGATTAATAGAAGGGTAAAGTGAGCAAATGATCTAATTGAATCATTTAAGTAATTAAATGATAAAGAAAATGAGTAAAGTTTAGGGCATAAATTAAAATTGACCCCTCAAAATTTTATAACTTCGACTCCTTTAACAATCACTAATAAATCTTTTTTCACATCACACCCATTATCTCAACTTTTGGATAACAAGAATCCATTGAAACAAATAGTTCATAGGAAACAATCAAGTTAACACATATCCATTTGCCGCAATAGATTTTTCCAATTAATGAAACTTGTGGAGATAGATTTTGGATGCAAAATTCTTGGAAATAAAGAAAAAGACGAGATGTGATAAAAAAAGGGAGGAAATCACAAGGTGAAGGAATTAAGTTAAAACCTAAAAAGAGAGGAAAGTAGAACATTAAAGTTTGGAACTTTTAGATAAAATTTATTTGATAATGATAATGATAATATATATTGTAATCAATATAAATATATTTAGGCACTAATTAGGTTCTTCCTTATTTAAATTTCTCATTAATTAGTCTAATGCTTTTGTATATAAATAAGTCAATTCCCTTCGTTATAATACATATATGAAATAATTCATTCTTTATTAGTTTCAATTTTTTTAGTCCTTAAAAAACTCCAAAATTTTGTTTCTACAAGCTCTACAATTCCAAATTTCATTTTTGTCAATAAAAATGAACACATTAAAGCATTAATTATAAAAAATTTATGAATTTCACTCAATTTTGCAATATATGATTCTAAAATTTCAAAAGTGGTATTAAAATGCTCATTTTGAAAATTTTTTTACAAAAATAATCTACCATTAGACTATTTATTAATGGAGATTACTTGACTGCCATGTCAATTGTTATTTTTTATCACGTTGATAACACATATATTATCAATTATCACATGTGAAATTAATATTTTAGAATAAAGGTAAAAGATATCAATTATCCCCAATATTAAAAAAAAAATTTAGTCTCTCCCATTATCTATAGTATCATGTTATACCTTAACGTTTTCAAAATAGCACTAATAGCACCCTAAATCCTAATTGAGTTAAGTTTTTGGTAGCTTTTAGTTTATGAGTTATAAATTTAGCCTATGTCATGTGCAATTAGGGCCTACTGATGTAATTTTAAAATTGATTTCTTTAAACACTTGTTAAAGTTTTAATTTCCGCTTTTACATTTCTTAAATGGTCTTAATAAACTCCTACTATTTTCTCTATTACTACTTTTAGGGTACAACGAGTATTATTCTAGTAAGGTTAGGGTGCAAAATAGTATTAAAGATAACGGTAGAGACTTAAACTTTTTGTGAAATGTTGAGGTGCAAATAACACCTTTATCCTAAAATAAATAAAAATGTCAAAATCCCTAAGGTCAGGTTGGGTATAAAATTTTTAATAGAATGAAATGATTTATAATAGAACTGGAATGTAAATAGACATAATATTAGAAAATTGTTGTTTGTAAGAGATGGAATGGTTCATAATATAATATAGTGAAATGTACATTGAAAAAAAGGGTTTATAATATAATATAGTAAAAAAATTGTTTATCATTTTACACTTCATCCTAAATCTCCCAAATCGGATATTTCTCATTTTTACTATTTAGGATAAAATAAGATATAATATAAAACCTTTATTTTTTATCTTATTTTATTTCATTCTATTATAAACTCTCGTTTCAAACTATAGAACAATGTTACGTTCTATTAATAAACCTCACCTCAGATTGGACATTCTCAACCAGCATAACACATGAAACATAATTGTCAATTGGGAAGTACAAGTTCCAATTATCCACAAGATGCAGAATGTCCTCTACCGGGTGTTTTTTGACGTTCTTCCCCCTTCATATTGAGTTAAATTGCAGAAAATTAGCTTCGTGAACTACTTTCCAAAAACATGCATGGGCTATTTTCATTACTTTCCAAGAAGTTATAACTGCATTCATTCGAGTATACCTCAAACTTGAGCTTCTCATTTTCATTAACAAGAGTTATGATTATAGCGAATTGAATCATAAGAAGCTTTGAGAAGATGATAGTTTGTTTTTTCAAGTTGCTTTACCTTCTATCGAACCTATCACAAATCCAGTTGGGTAGGTTGCAATACTACTTCTTATCGAACTGAGTTTTACTTCCTTCCATTTATAATAAGTGTCATTTTAGATATATTTTAATTATTTAAAATAAGTGTCAATGTTGACTTTGTATACATGTTTATAATTTTACTTTCAAAATTAATCTTTAACTTCTCCCTCATCTTAATTACACAGATCATAAAATGGAGGTCACAAGGTAATTTTATGGGAGTATTAATAAGGGTATATCTATAATTTCATTAACTTTCTTAATAAACATGCGTTTCTTTAAAACGACACTTATTATAAATCGGAAGGAGTACAAACTAATTAGTCCAACGCTAGCATAAAGTATATCAGAAAGCTGGCACAATTAAAACGCAATATTTATTATTCACCGTCAGGTACTGAAAAATATATTTTTAAGAGACTATGACTGAGAAGTGAATTTAAGTAATTACAAGAGTTATCTGAAATGCTTCCAAGTCATACATACAGACCTTTATGCTCAGGGTCAGGGGCAATCCAATCGGTCTACTTCCTTGTTTTGGTCATAATCCTAACCCAACTGCCTTTATTAACTAATACTGCATGTGTTTTCAGTAAAAAGAGATTAGCCAAATAATTAATATAAATAAACCCAACCAACCAAGGACTTGTTAACTAATACACATTTAATCATTCAACCCCTGTGCCAAAAGCTTCTCTCTTTTGTTCTCTCAAACGAACACCATTTCTTCTCTTGTCGGATCAGAGAAGCTAGAGAGGTAGAGGGAGAGGGAGAGAGAGAGAGAGAGTCCTTGTGCCACCATCTGACGACGATCAGACCAACCACCGCCGACAAGAAGATGGTCGAAACGCGACGGAGCTCCTCTTCAAACAAGCGCCATCTTGCCTTTCCCTCGTCCCCCGACTCCTCTCCTCCAAACTCCTCTAAACGATCCAAGGTGCGTTCTTTATGTTTGTGTTTATAGTCGTTTTTGGGTTTTCGAATTTGGTGTTTGTTCTTGGGGTCTTTTTGGGTCTGATTGTGGGTTTTCATTCTTGATTGAACCCTAGATGGGGACCGTGGAGACGGCGGAAACAACGTCGGCCGATGAGGTGGCGGTGCCTCCGGTGGAAATTATTAGTCCGGCGAAGGAATCTGGGTCTGTACCTTTAGACCATGAACTGGAGTCCTCTGATCTGCAAGCTACTGTTGTTGCAAATCCTGTTCTTGCTGACGTGGAGAAACCTCCGGTAGCCGTCGAAGCTGGAGACAAGGACTTCGTGGCTCCTCAGTCGTTAGGTGCGATCTTGGACTATTTCTTTGTTGCATGCAGTGGTTTTGATATGAAAGTTTGTTTCTTTTTAACTATCTTTTGTGGTTTGCGTTAAATGTTTGAAATTTGTGAATTTATCTGGGTCTTTTGGGAATCGGCCATTCATGGGTTTTAGCTGAAGAAGCTGTGAATGGGGAGAAAGCTAAAGTGGCGGGTGTGGCTTCCAGTCGATTTAAAAAGCGGTCAGTCAAGACTGTGAAATTAAATGGCAAGGCTGCATGGGGCAAGCTACTTTCCCAGTGCTCTCAGGTGGGTCGATGTTTAATCTTCTTCTTTTTTTCCTTTGCTTTGCTTGTCTTGTGATGATCCTTATATATGTTTGAGGAGTGATTTAGCTCTTTTTACGGATGGTAATAGTTCGAGTTTCTGACTGTAGTAAGTGTTATTTACTTTTTGGACAAGTTGATAAGAAGTGTCTAAACTGCATTTATCTTGCTACATGTGTTTTCTACCCTGCTGCACACGATGGTTTGGAAAAGTTATTCGTGTTACGTTTGTTTGAATATTGTAGAATTTATATTTAAGTGGGAGACTGATCGATTTGTCTTGCTTACAGGTTATTGGTTTCTTAAGTTTATGTTATGGATTCTTTATTGGAAATGTTGTTAGAGAATTCTTAACTGAATCACATAGATTCATTATTTCTTGTTTGTCCATTTATCGAACTGAGTTTCTATGGTTCACCTGTTGTGGTTCATACTTGGGGTTCTTTTGAAGAATTTGGTTATTGGAGACAATCAGATAGCATTACACCATTGTCAGTTTTATTCCTTCTCTTTCTGTCATTGAGTTTAAATGCCCCCTTGAGAGTTTCTTTTCATTGCCAGAATTTTGTGGTGCTGATCAAAGTTGCCTAGATTTCACTAGTAAACTTATTTTGACTACAACCAGCAGAATTTGGAATTTCAGGGGGTTGGAGTAGGAAACACACATGAGATAGAATCCTTGTCTTATTGTGGGAATGTGAGATGGCGTCTTCTTTTCGTGATTGGGGTGACACTTCGTGCAGGTTAAATTGAGACATGATATTCTGGATATTCTTAATACGGAGAGTTGCTGGGGCGGTGCTTGGTCTTGGACTCTTGTGTCACCTTTTAAGTGCTCCTAGTGAGATCTTCTTCATGTCTGGATGATGAGCAATCTGAAGTGTTGATGGAAAATTGTAATTGAGCCTTTGTTGTGAGGCTTCAACTGCTGTCTAGTCAGGTCAATTCATGTTTACTAGGGAGGAGTGGGTAATGGTTTTCAAAGGGGGATGAATGAATACTTTTCTTGCTTGCATTTTACAGTTTCCTGTTTCATTTCTGTGTTATGAGGTTAGTGATCATCATAATTTTGTGGTTAACTTATGTGTGTGTTGATCTTGATATTATAATGTTATTCCTCTTGATAGCACATGGTATATCTTTGTCCAATGCCATTACTCTGGCCTTATTAATCATTTTGGAGGAGGGTTAAGATGAACAACATATGCTAGTTTTGTTTTAGAACTATAATTATAACCATGATCTTTGGAATATTTGCCTGAAGCCGAATGTACATCTTTTTTCTTGTTAGATTTAACCTGGTTGAATACTTTCATTCATTGTTTCTTGTTTGAGCCTTGGCATGGAAGAAGTTTTGAGATTCATGTTTTATGGGCAAAATATATATGCGGATGGTTTTTCTGTTCGAACTAAAATATTGATAATTGCTGTTGCTTTTTATGTCTTACTTAACAGAACCCTCACCTGCTAATGTGTGGCACACTTTTCACTGTTGGCCAAAGTCGTCAATGCAATTTATGGCTTAATGATCCAGCCATTAGCAGCATTTTATGTAAATTGAGACATATTCAGGTATCTGCCTGGTTGATATACTATAAAATTTCTCATCGTTGATTTATTAAGTTGAATAACTGAAGTCACCTCCTTGATTGTGATTGTTTTTGAATATGGTTGGTGATGATGATTTTTACCTTTCCCTTGTCAACATGTGCAGCGTGGAGGTGCATCTGTGGCCTTGTTGGAAATCACTGGCGGCAAAGGATCAGTTCAAGTGAATGGTAAAGCTTACCACAAGAATGCAAGTTTAATACTGACTGGAGGTGATGAGGTGGTGTTTAGCACTTGTGGAAATCATGCTTATGTATCCTTCTTGCTCTGTTCCTAATTTATCTTGTACACCTTTTTTCTTTTTGGTGGTAAAATCTCAAAAAAGTAGACTTTCACTTCCTTTTGTTCCATTTGTTGTTGCTTTAAATTTCACATAGGCCAATAAGTTCCTTAATTGGATGCTAGATTTTCCAGCAGCTCACCAACGACAACTTAGGTGCTCCAGGTGTTCCCTTTGCAAGCATCTTAGAAGCCCAAGGAGCTCCTAGAAAAAGGATGTACACTAAGACAATATCTGGTGATTGCTCAGCATATGCAGGAGCATCAATACTAGCTTCTTTGTCTAATCTTCAAAAAGATTTAACCCTTCTTCCACCACCTGCCAAAACTGTTGATTCTGTACAGCAGAATGCTGAAGTTCCTGCTTCTGGTGGCCCATCTGATGGTCATGTTCCAGAAGTTGACATGAAAGATAACAGCAGTAACAATGAGCCTGCTGATGTTTCTTTAAGGGAGAAAACTGTTCCATCAGATGCTACTATTGAAAATGGGGCCCCTGGTGATGTTAGATTTGATGCTTCTGTGGATGCTGGACCTGGAAAGATCCACATATCTGCCCATGAACTAAGACCTCTCTTGCGAATTCTTGCTGGTTCATCTTCTGAGATTGATTTAAGCAGCAGCATTTCTAAAATACTCAATGAGCAAAGAGACATAAGAGAACTCATCAAGGATCTTGATCCTCCAGCAATTTTGATATCTACTAGACGCCAAGCATACAAAGAAAGTTTACATAAAGAAATTCTAATTCCTGAGAACATTGATGTTTCATTTGAAAGTTTTCCATATTATTTAAGGTGCAAACTTGCAAAAAATTGTAAATTTTGTGTTATCATCTCCTTTATTTTTTATTCACTTTGCTCTACTTTGGATTTCTTTATAATTTACTCTTATGGGACTTATGCAGTGATACAACAAAGGAAGTTTTGAAAGCTGCTGCATTTGTTCATTTAAAATGTAATAACAAAGTTGCAAAGTTCGCTGGTGATCTTCCTTCTTTGTCACCTCGCATATTACTTTCTGGTCCTGCAGGTATCCTTATTCCTTTGTCAATATGATTCTTAATAAGTTTTTCATGTTCTGTATCCCGTTCCTACTAGTACCCATATCTTCCTATCCTATGGGGATTTGTTTGACAGGGTCAGAAATCTATCAGGAGACTCTGGCAAAGGCTCTTGCAAAAGATGTTGGTGCTAGACTCTTAGTTGTTGATTCTCTTGTGTTGCCTGGTGTAAGTTTCACTTGTTTTGTGCAAGTTTTTCTACACAATTTGCACCTACTTTGGCTTTCTGGTTTTATCTAGGTCTTCCAGATTCTTCTATCTTGACTTGATTATATTTTACAGGGTTCAACACCTAGAGAAACTGATTCTGTTAAAGAAAGTTCCAGGGCTGAAAGGACATCAGCATTTAGCAGACGAGCTGCACAGGCAGTTTTACACCATAAGAAACCTACTTCCAGTGTTGAAGCAGACATTACTGGTAGCTCGACATTGAACTCTCAGGTTTTTCCAAAGCAGGAAGCCTCTACTGCATCGTCCAAAGCTTACACTTTTAAAACAGGCATGGCACATTTCAATTTGGCACCCCCCTTTTTTTTCCCCCATTCTGTGGTGTCACTGTAACTTGTGCTGAATAGCTGAATGGGTTTTAATTTGCAAATTTTGCAGGTGATAGGGTAAAGTTTGTGGGTACTGCAAAACCACCGCCTGGGCTTTACCCTTTAAGGTTTCTTCCCTTCTTGATTTATAAATTAGCTTTTATGAAACTACTCTAGCTATACCTATTAGGATTAGATCTGAACTTTAGTGGTCTTTCAAAACATGTTTGTTTAGACTAAATTGTAGTTTATATTATATATACAATGAATTCACGTGGCATACATCATTTTTTCCATTTAGCTACTTAAATTTCGCCAATATTTTCTATGCAAATTCGCGATGCTTATGATTTTCTTGTAATACAATTTTTCTTGTCTAAGAAGGGGGCCTACGGTCGGTTTCTGTGGTAAGGTAGTCCTTGCTTTTGAAGGAAATGGAGCCTCAAAAGTTGGGGTTAGGTTTGATAAATCCATCCCTGAAGGCACTGATCTGGGTGGTCTTTGTGAGGAGGATCATGGTTTCTTCTGTGCGGGTAACTGCTTTCTCATTCTTTCTGTGCTGTATACTTGCATTTAGTTTGTTTATATAATCAAATTGGAAATTTTACTTTCTTATTGTACAGCTAGTTCACTCCAGTTAGATAATTTGGGAGTTGAGGATGATAGGCTTGCTATCAGTGAAATATTTGAGGTACTTGTTCCTTCAAAAGAACTAACCTCAGCTTCGGCATTATTTTTTCAATGGCTGATGCTAAGTTGGAGCATTCTGTTGTTTACAGGTTGTTGCAATTGAAAGTAAGAGCACTCCTTTGGTATTGTTTCTCAAAGATACCGAGAAGTCCGTGGTGGGGAATCAAGATGCCTATTCTGGCTTAAAGAGTAAAATTGAAACTTTACCAGACAGGGTAATTGTGATTGGCTCACACACCCAGATGGATAATCGCAAGGAAAAGGTAATCTGTTACAATGCCTTGTTGTTAGTGACTAGACTTATTTAGGAGAATATGCTTACATGTTTGATGACCTTCTGGTGTTCTTCAGTCACATCCTGGTGGTCTTTTGTTTACAAAGTTTGGAAGTAACCAGACTGCTTTGCTTGACTTGACTTTCCCGGTATGTTAAAGCTTTGGAATTGTTTTATATTCCCCCGTCCCTACATGTTTAACAGTTCTTTGCTTTGAATCTCAATTTCCTTTTGATTTGTGGTTGCATGCATGTTGATTTGAGTACAATAGGAAAGTTGTGTACATGTAAAAAAGCTCAAAAGCATCTTATGGTCAATTATATTTTGCATTTGGATATGAGTGCAATAATTTGGTTCAAACTTTATTATTTGAATTGGAGTGGGGTTGAATTCATGATTGGAAATGGGGTGATGTTGGTGAACTAGTATTCTCCTATGAAGATATCTTCACACTTCATGATGGCACTATGAATGGTATAAAAATCAAGTTCATGAATCCACAAATGTGTATTGATTTGAGATGCTGTCAAGGTATGAAATTGGTCATGCACTTAAAGCTGCAATATAGTTTGGTTATTGAATTTGAGACTTTGTGTTGAATTGAATTTGATTTGTTTTTCTGTAAATGAGATGTTAGTCCTGATATTTCCACTGTTGCTTTGTCTCTTGAATATTTTGTAGTAAGCGATTTTTGTTATATAGTTCCCTTTTCAATAATATATGATTGAACAAATATTAATGAGCGAATGAGAACTTTTGGTGTTAAATCTCTTTGTTGTTGCTGGTTAATAATAGAAATGATCATATTACTTTTTAGGATAACTTTGGTAGGATGAGTGACAAGAGCAAAGAGACATCCAAAACAACAAAGCAGCTGTCTCGGCTTTTCCCGAACAAAGTGACAATACAGCTACCTCAGGTATGACCTGCATTCTTGTGGAAATCATTTACAGCTATTATCTTTCATTAAATGTCTTAACTTTTACTTTGAAGAAACTTCACAGGATGAAGCTTTGCTTTTGGACTGGAAACAACAGTTGGAACGTGATGTTGAAACTCTGAAAGCACAAGCAAATCATGTTAGCGTTCTTTCAGTAAGTATAATTTCGTTTTATTATCGCCTGGAAAGGTGATAGCTTGTTTGTTTTAAGAAATGCTACCTTATGGAAGTATTTAATGACAACACATCTCACAAATACAGGTGCTAGGTCGTGTTGGCTTAGTCTGCCCTGACCTTGAAACTCTGTGCATCAAGGATCAAGCACTTACTACTGAAAGTTGATATTCCTAAACTTTATTCTCCCTTCCTTCAAAATGTCCACTGTTTTCTGGTAATTGCTATGGACTTTCAAGAACTGTCATGTTTATCTGCTATTGTTTATCATTTTGAATAGATGTTGAGAAAGTAGTGGGATGGGCTTTGAGCCACCATTTCATGCATTGTTCTGAAACTTCCATCAGGGATGCTAAACTTGTGATGTCTAATGACAGGTTAGTCATTTCCACTGTCATCAAAAGCGTGTTAGTTTTAGGTTTCTTTCCTTGATATTGTTTTCTTTGTCCATTTTGCAGCATTAAGCATGGTCTGAGCATTCTACAGGGTATACAAAGTGAAACCAAGAGCTCGAAGAAATTGCTCAAGGTAAAGTTGGTTCCCTGTATCTAGGGAATTATCAGACTGATATATGAAACCATGTTTCCTGTAGGATTCTTATTAAATATTTAGTGAATTTAAGTCTACATCATTGCAGGATGTCATCACTGAGAATGAATTTGAGAAGAAACTACTAGCAGATGTAATTCCACCAAACGAGATAGGAGTTACCTTTGATGACATAGGTGCATTAGAAACTGTGAAGGATACCTTGAAGGAACTTGTGATGCTTCCTCTTCAAAGGCCCGAATTGTTTTGCAAAGGGCAACTAACTAAGGTGAGACTTCCCTTTCTTTACTTAACTAATTTCTTGACAATGTGTTTGAATGACTTTATTGTTTTTAACAGCCTTGCAAGGGAATATTACTCTTTGGGCCTCCTGGAACTGGAAAAACGATGCTTGCAAAAGCGGTTGCCACTGAGGCTGGTGCAAACTTTATAAACGTCTCTATGTCTAGCATTACTTCAAAGGTACGTATTTCCTTAATCGTGGTGCTTCCTTGATGTTTGGGCTCTCAGCTGAAAGTTAAACTACTTTTTTTTTTTTTTAGTGGTTTGGTGAAGGAGAGAAGTATGTAAAGGCAGTGTTCTCTTTGGCTAGCAAAATAGCTCCCAGTGTTATTTTTGTCGATGAGGTTGGTTTAAATATGAGCTTTTGATACTTTCTTGTTGGCTTCATATTTCCAGTCTGTTTTATTCACTGTGTTTCTGCAGAGCTTCATGCTGCACGTGCACTTTTCTAGTGCCATTATTCCTGGCTGTCACTTCTTGTCTTCAGGCCTTTTAAGGTTTTGTTGTTTCAATTTGCCCTAATGTGCATTTTTCCTCAATTGCCTGTTGCCTTAGGTGGATAGCATGTTGGGAAGACGAGAAAATCCAGGAGAACATGAGGCTATGCGTAAAATGAAGAATGAGTTCATGGTGAATTGGGATGGTTTGCGTACGAAAGATAAAGAACGGGTTTTGGTCCTTGCTGCTACTAATAGGCCTTTTGACCTTGATGAGGCTGTTATAAGGAGGCTTCCGCGGAGGTTTTCTATCATGATTCTGTTTTTACTCTATTTTGTCTCCCTGTACCTGGAGCAATAGCAACATTATTGACTTGTACAAATGGGATGTGCAGATTAATGGTTAACTTGCCAGATGCACAAAACAGAGAAAAGATTCTGAAGGTTATATTGGCCAAAGAAGATTTGGCAGCCGATGTTGATCTGGAAACAGTGGCAAACATGACTGATGGTTATTCTGGAAGTGATTTAAAGGTTTGATGTATTTTCTTTTATCCTCTTACCTGTTTGTCCATTTTCCATTTTCAAGACTGAATTTTTTATTCATGTTTTCCTCAGAATTTTTGCGTAACTGCAGCACATTGTCCCATTCGAGAGATACTGGAGAAGGAAAAGAAGGTTAATAAAAATAGTATTTAACTTCATTTATTTTCGTATAATTTGCTTGTTCTGCTCGTAATGTTGAAATAGTCTCGGGCTTTAGTTTTCCTTTCAACCCGCACCATGTAGATGGATCAATTGTGTGATATAGAAGCAGCTAAATAGAAGTTTGCATTTAAAAGGTTTCATTAGAAAAGTAAAAGAGGTTCTGGATTCTGAAATCCAGCATAAACTCCTATTGGTATTGATTTTTGTTGCATCTCAGGAGAAAGCTTTAGCGACAGCAGAGAACAAACCATTTCCTGGATTGTACAGCAGTGCGGATATTCGGCCCCTCAAGATGGAGGATTTTAAATATGCTCATGATCAGGTACTTTTAAGACATTTCTGGATTCATTGCATGTTGGAGGAGTATGTGTACACCAAGACACGAAAAACTCATTCATATAATGTGTGCATTTGCGATGCAGGTGTGCGCAAGTGTATCATCAGAATCAGTGAACATGAGTGAGCTGCTGCAGTGGAATGATTTGTATGGGGAAGGAGGATCAAGGAAGAAGAAGTCGCTCAGCTACTTCATGTAGAAAGCAAAACTCTGTGTACAGCCTATTCAACTGCCCTTTGCTAATCTGTAAAAGAGAGAAGGTATCGTCTTTAGATGTTGACCGGTATGAAATAGGAATTCCATTGCTGGCTCCTTTGTACTATACATAGGTTGTTCTTATTCTTTTTTTCATTTTGAACTATTTGACGCCAGCTCTGTTACTGTTAAGACCTTCCTCAACTATCAATCAGGCAGCTTTGACCTATAGACCAAGCTCCTCTTAACCTATCTGCTTTATCCTACTCATTTTTTATGCTTTGGGTCTTCATCATAATTGTTGTTTGTGCCGTCAATCTGTAAATACTAAATTTGATTAATAGAATAAGATTGTTATCTTCTGTAGCAGCCTTCTTTATTCCAACTGATCTTTGACTTGATCTGTTACAGACAAACAAAGGAACAACCACTACTAACTACACCATCTTCGTTCCTGATGGATTATAGTCTTCTATCTTCCTGATGTTTCCTTGAACCGTTATAATGATAAAAAGTAATTGACCATTTTGTCCGTGTTTTAGAACTTGTGTAGCTATGTAATCTCATGAATCTTCCAATCAACGGCTTATAAGATCTGGAAGTAACATATCTGTCAAAAGTGTTGATCGGTTGGCTTGGGTAGGTTGAGAGTTGTAATGTCAAAACTTGGTTTAGTTTGTGGTAAGACCAAAAATGGAAGTTTTTTTTTGGATTTCTATAAATACTAGACTGTAAACAAATTGGTTTCTCATGTCAGATCAAACTTTATATCTATTTAAATCAACTTTAGCCTCCTTCAAATGGATTTTAGTACTTAAATGAGATATTGACCAGAAAATTCCAACGGATTTAAGCAGCTTATTCAATGGTATGAAGAAAAGAACGATATCTTTTCTTGATCTAACTGTTTATCCACTTGGCACGTGGTTTTCAGCCTCAACTCTCAGGACCCGATGTTAAAGTTGTCCTGTAAAATGAAGGCACTAACTTGAAGATACCGGCATATCCTACAACAAACATTGCAGAACTTTTCCAACATCCAGAGTGATGTTATAAAGAACATGGACGCAACACTGAAACACACACTTGGTCGAAGTCCATTTCTACCAAGATTTTTAATTTCTTTCAAAATGAGTACATGTTGAAAAATTTCAGTGACATTACATTTCAGATTGATCTCTCATCACTTGCTCCCTCTTGGTCAATATGTCGTGTACAGACAGCTGACATGAAATGAATCTGTAATTACGGAAAGCCTAATCTAAACAGAGAAAGAGGTATCTTTAGTATCAAGAAATTGATAAAAATGTTGCCTAAAGCGTGCGAGCATATGCACTGTACCAGACGTAAAAGACTATTTCCAATGGACTTTACATCTCTTTCGTTCAGAAAGGCAATGCTAAAGTGGTCAGCACGGGAGAAATCCCTGGCTATGGCTTTATCAATTCGTTTCCAAAGCGATAGGGCTTACTTCCTTATGGATATGGTCCAGAGAAGGTCTGAACTTGATTTCACAGTTATCTTTTCATCTTTGACTAAGTTGGAGGTGCTCACTAGACCACCGAAACTCATTTCCATGTCAGCTGCAAGAAATAATTTACAAATATTCCTAAAGGCTCAGTCTCCTGACAAATGAGGAGTCCCTCTGAATAATTTATATAATACCAAACAGAATGCTACTAAACTATGGCATCACAGATGAGGTAAACTCAAAGTCAAGGTCGCCTCTCTGGTTTATCACTAATTACTGGGATTATGTACATTATATGGAAGCAGAAGTTTAAATTTATCAAAGCACATAAGAGGTGGATTTTTATCATTAGTCAAATGAAAAATATGCTGGAATGCATAGACATGGATGAATTAGTAGCCAAAGGATGCCAGAGTAAAATTTGCAGCTCATCTTTTTGAGGTAATTTGCTCAAATGAAGATGTAGAATAGGTATACTCACTAAGATCCCATTGAAGTCCAGTTGTTGTAGTACTACCAGATGGCATTCCTAATGGAATGAGACCACAATGTGGGCCCTCCAAAGATGATTGGACAAAAATCTCATGACGGTGCGTCCTTGGGAGTAGGTAGATAAGGCAATCATCAGATAATAGAACTATACGCATAGTTGAGAAACGGTATAGTACATTAATGTTCCCAGCCTCATGATCAAATCGTCCACCAAGAGCTCCAGCTACAAGAACGCAAAGCTGCCAATTACAGGGAAAACCCTTTCAAAATGCTAATCTCAAAGTGGCGGAGGATTAGAAGTGCTTATTATTGCCCTAGCATATTGTTTTGTAACTTACCAGAAAATAGGTTTTGAGCAAAAGTAAATCCGGAATAATAAATGAAAATGAAGGCAAAAATCTGCAGACAACTGCCTGGTAGCCCTGATAAGTCCCAACTTATGAATAATATACAAGAAACATCTAGAAAATAATGACAACTCAATATAGGAGCTTCCATGACAGATATAACTTACTTCAGACTTATTCCAATCAGGATTGTAGTCACGAATAAATGTCACACATTTATGTAAATCTGTGGTGTCCTGATCGAAAGATTCATCAACTACCTTGGTTCCCTGCATTAAGTAAACAGCCAAATACACCTAAGCAGTCAACCTGAAGTAACACCAAAACGAGGTAAACCAACAAAATCAAAAGGCAACTACACTCAAACAGGTATGCATTTGCTGAAGCATTTGATGAAACTACAGTTTGTAAATATTTATTTAAAGAAAATGGGGAAACAATTTCTGCATTACATCACAATGGAAAAATCTTGGTTACCAGGCTACTATAGAAATCCAGTACTTCTGCTCGAATGGAATCCATGTCTCCCTTGATTACATCTGGCTTGTACCTGTTACGAAGTATTAATTAGAAGCCAAATGAACGTTAACAGTTACATCAAAATATTCATGTATTCAGAAACTGGATTATACATAAAATCACTCAAAAGTCTGACAGTTCAGTTGCACAAGGTGCTAACGGTAAATTTCACGACAAAGCCTAGCACAGAAAAACCTAATCAGAGGCTTGTTGAACTAAAATGTCAAAGTCCTATCACCAGAAGAAATACAATATTAGAACCTTTGGAGAATATTAATCCACCCAGAACTCAGATTGAAGTGTCAAGTGATCTATGACGACATTAATATAGAAGTATGCATACAAGGTTAAAGAAATTTAAACCAGGTTAATCAGATTTCAAGAGACTCTTGGAAGAAGTAGCCAAGCATCTAAAACTGCTACACAAAACTAATTACAGAACAGGAAGTAAAAATAGCTACTACAATAACCTACCTCCAAACAGGTTACAAGTCCTATGCAGTTAACCATTTAGAGTCAAACAACTTAGTTGCTCTCAAAATTTTATCCCCGTAAGCTTAATTTGATAAAACACGCCAAACCCCTCCACATGATTGTTTTACTGATGAAATTCTCTCAATTTATTGATCTAGAATTAATCCTCAGATGAAAAGGACAACTTTTGTAGTTAATGAACCCAAACGGTTACAAAACTTGCTCAAGTAAAACAAAAAGCAACAGCCAGCAAGGAGCACATACACAAAAGTAAAAGATCACCACCTTTGTCGAACATCAAGAGCATCTTCATGCGGGAACAGCAGAGGCATTTCGTCGTACACGCGGTTGGCGCCACCATCAGCACACAAACGTAGTCGTGCTGCTCTACACCAAAAACCACGTAAAAATACAAACAATTCTAACCAAAGACCCATCAAAACCCACGATCCAAATCCCAACATCATTGACCCAAAGATTCATAACAGAATAAAAAGGCAATAAGAGGTTGACCCAAGTACCGTGGTTCCAAAGCAGAGGAGTGAATCTGGGGAGGCGTTGGTTGAGAACAACGAGTGCGTAGGTTAATGATGGACGTTGGTCGGCGGGGATTGTCGGAAGAAGGAAGGTGGAGGAATGGGTCATCAAGTCCATTCCGGCGAACTTACCGCCGTCAAAGCACGACCAAGTCAAAAGGGAGGGTTGAAAAATCTACAATAATTTGCAAGACCCAAAGTTGTGGCCTGATGGCAGCTATATTGCCATTGCACAACAGTAAGGTATTATTTTATGAATTACTTTGGATTATTAGCTTGCACTCAAGAAAAGACTTTGGAATCATTATGGTTTAGTTTCACTTTCATATTTTGGGTTCAAAGTTAGGCCAGGCCAGGCCACGCCCACATGTGATGTGACTGTGAGGAATCATAGCATAAATTCAACGCATTGGTTGAGCTCAATTCGTTATTATGGAAAAGTCAAGCTCTTGTGATTGAAGTAAAGAAGAAACAATCAATCGAATTTATGATATAATAAATTTTTCAATACATACTAATATAATTTTGTTTCGATTCTTTTATTTATATATATATATATATATATATATTTGTGAATTTGTGGTTTGAATGTTACTAAAATGGCCATAAGTTAAGCATAGCTAGTAGTTTGTGTTGTTAAATGTATTTTCTTATCAAACTTTTGCAGGGTACCTTGGATATGACAATTGTCAGAAGCATCGATTCTATGGTAAGGTTCTTGTGGGACCAGATTCCCCTCTTTTTACTTATTCTCTGCCATTGCATCTTAGGCCGATTCCTGTGGTCCTTACGACAGACCGAGCAAACTTCACGTGAATGCATCGTCAGTTCTTTTTGTAAATTAATCTAATGAAGTTCACAAGAACCTTAGTTTTTTTTTTTAAAAATAAAGTGGCTTATAATTGGTTTCATTAAATGGTATTCACATTATTATATAAAATTTACCTAAATATATAGTTAAAAATAACTAAGAACACAAAAAACAGCACAAAAAATTTGGTACGAGATGTGAAAATGCCGCGCTCAAGTGTATCATTGTGGAGGCGAATAAGCTTCAGCTTTAGATGCCTTTTTGTTGTAGTTTTTAATTTTAAGTTTTTATTTTTTAAAATAAAAACA
>JAOTAZ010000009.1:15818621-15830034 GCA_025629785.1 Erythroxylum oxycarpum | reverse complement strand
ATTGTTATATACCAATTTATTATAAAATAATTTTTTTAAAAAAATTTTTATTGATTTAACGTTCGATTTGATTTTTAAAATATTAGTAACGGCGTAGTGTCACTGTTGGGGAGGCAAACAAACGGATGATTAGAGAGTTACGTGTATATCTCACGTCTCAAATGATCTCCCATTAAATAATAGTGTTTAATAGACCTCTTGTTCATTAGTTGTGGGCCACGCGTGGGATTCGGTTGATCTCGAAATGATAATATCGGCATCAATTCAATGAAGAACTTGGTAAAGGCCCTAATAAGTGTTTTTCCATTTAGATCAAACCAGAGTAAATGCTGTGACTGGACAGTGCTTTTCCACCATATTTCTGTGGGTCCAATTGCCACGAGTTTGCACTTGGTTTTACTGTATTTGAGCTGATGTATTTTTATCATGATTTTTTAAAACTGATTCAGAGTTAATAAATTAAGATTGTAACATCCAAATCAGAACAGAGGATTAAGCCTGGGCCTTTACCAACTTCGTTTTTTTCGACAACGTGAAGCCAGTTGATTGAGTGCATCTTCACACGAGTCACCCTGCATTCGTGCAGAAATCTATGTACAATTCATATGCTTGAGGCCTAAGAAATGGTATCTAGCTAGTTGCTAATGAGTAATATCATCTAAAATGTTTTTGGCTAACCCATTTAGTTATCAGTTATAGGAGGTTAAATCAGGTGGGAGTGACTAGCCGCAAACAGTGGAGAAAGAGAGACCGCAGCTTGGGCCAAATCTTATTTTAATCTTGAAGTTTTATTTATAAAAGCACTGACGACCATTTTGAACATCAATTGATTCCAAGTATTTACTAAGTATTATAGAAGCTTTTAATTTATTGGAAATAAAGAGTAAGGACTGCAGAATTTTAGTTGAGAAGGTCCCTTCAGTAGATTTTGTTTTTAGTGGGTAGCAAATTATATTTGCTCTTCCCTTCCCAAGAGCCCCAAGGACAAGATCATTGGATCCAACTTAATACAGCTGTAGTGTTAGCTTTAATAAAAACAAACGGATGTCCTAATCTAGATTTATGTGCCTTGACAATTGTTTCAAGCTTCCTCTATGAGCCCGGTTTAGGTGGCTCCACCACAAAATCATTCAAGACGAAGGTCATCGCAACTATCCGATCTCTTTGCCACCTTACACAAGCAGTTAAGAGAAACTTTGTTTGAAAATGGAGAAGGGGGGAAAAAAAAAAAAAGGCTAGCAGAAGCAGACCCATATTATAGATTAATAGATTATGTATCTCAGTGATATGACAAAGCCAAATGACTTTTCAGCGCGTACTTATATGCCATATTTACCTCATGTGTATACACAGATTGGAATTTGGAAACTGGGTTATCAGAACTAGTACTAATAATTATTAATCATGGAATCAAATGGTCTGAGAAGAGCTTTCAAGTCATTAAAGACGTTCAATTAAATTCACGGTGATTGATAGTTGATTTTCTTATTTGCAAAATTTTGACTAAGCTAAATAGGAGACTTTGAATAAGAGAGATATGTGGAGACAAGGTGGGACACGGTAAGGAGTTGTGATGAAGACTTGCACCAAAAGCTTCAATCTAATAACACACATCGCATTCGCCAAGTGGGGTTTTACCATAGTTAACAATTAATCAGATATCTATATCTATCACCACCACATAGTAAGATTCGGGGAGATCTGTAAAAAAGAATATGAATATAGACTTCAGCGTCAATCACGCGGACATCCTAGACAACCATTCATCAAAAATACGTAATGGTAGGCCCAAACACCTTAATTGTAAACTCCTGAACGGACTCATTCACACATTGTATCTAGCTCCTTTCCAAATGCATCATCTGAAATTGAAATCTTTGAATGTAAAATTTATATATCAAGGATTTTTAGCACACCTGTATCACAGTCACTCAACATACACATCATATAGACGAATAATTTACCTATAAGCTTAGTAAATTAACAGAGAGAAACATTAAATTAGTTGAAAGATGTAAGGTATAGATCGATCCAACCCTTTTTAATTGGTTGAAAGAGGAAAATTAGTAAAAGTTTGTAATAATACCCATATTCATAAAAGAAAGACTCCAATTCTCGTGTTCACTAAATGGAGCTCCAGAACGAAGGCTTTGTATAATCATGTGCAATATGGTTATCTAAGAATAGATATGCGAGATAAAATAGACGGTGACAAAGGGACCTTGAAAAAATTGAATATAGCTTGAGTTTAGGATCTAATTGTTAGAAATTTACAAAATAAAGTAAAAAGAAATATAAAGATGAAGACTTATAATTCATTATTTTTAAAGTTTTAAATTTAAATATAATGTCTTGATTTATATATGAATTCACTTAAATTTGGTTCAATTTCTTCATAAGATCCCTCAAAATTCTTCACTAATGGAGGATATATACTAAGGTACCATTCATCTTACTTTGCGTTGCGTACAATCTCAACTTAGTTCATCAAACAAATTTGTCAACTCCACACTTTTCATCAAGTGCTGGAAAGCAAGAGAAGTGGCCTAGCTCATCAATATTTTTCTAACCTAATCGCAATCAAAGAGTTTCTTCTCTCCAAAGCCAATTCTATGGAACCCTCCAAGAAATCTTTTAGAATTTTGTGTAATAGTCTTTGCTTTGGCTGGAAAATTGTTGTAGTCTAGATCAGTTTTACGACAAATCAATACTAGTGGTCCTTTAAGAGTATTTGTCCATAACCTAGTCAACTAATTCAAAGGCTCATACGAATTTTGATCCTTAAATAGCCAAACTAACTAGTTAAAGGAATTTGAACCCTACCTTGTCTATACTTTTTCTAGTTAAAGGAATTTGAACCCTACCTTGTCTATACTTTTTTCCCCTCTATTCATAAAGCTCCCTAACAAATCCATGGGTTAATAAACCTCAGTCATCTTATGCCAAGCCCTACCTTATACTATTTTATATTGACTAAATATAAAAATGTTAAAAGATTTATAAGTGGTAAAAGTCAAATATTCAAATGACTAGTTCTAGTCATTTTGATGATGATTGAACTAAGTTTTTATTAATAGACTCTATACTCTACCAATATTAAAAATTTTAATATAATATTATAGCAGATTTAGTTCGGATTATTAATTTTTCAGTTGTCCATCTGGTTATTCAGTCTCAACGGCCCGATCCGGTTATCACTGAATTTATTTCAAGTAACAACTGAATGTCCAGTTCTAGTTACACTTGGAAGAGAGTATTAAAGTATCACATATTGACTAAATATAAAAATGTTAAAGAATTTATAAATGACGAAACTCAACTATCTAAATAATTAGTTTTAATTATTTTAGCAATAATTAACCTAAACTTAATTTTTATTAATAGACTCTGCATTCAATTCATATTAAAAATTCTAACACCCTGTTCGACCACTCATCACATTCTTAAATCCCTCGTTAACGTCCATCATTTTCTTTTTCAACTTTACT
Organism: Erythroxylum oxycarpum; assembly: GCA_025629785.1. Taxonomy (NCBI): domain Eukaryota; kingdom Viridiplantae; phylum Streptophyta; class Magnoliopsida; order Malpighiales; family Erythroxylaceae; genus Erythroxylum; species Erythroxylum oxycarpum. Next base: position 15,826,546 of record JAOTAZ010000009.1, on the reverse strand, counting down.
GGGTTAGCACAACATCCTAATAAGTACTAATGCTCACCTCTCAACTCTTGCCAAGGAGTTAATCGCCAACCTCATAATTTCAATTCTTGCAATAACTTTTTAGATAAAGACTTAAATGACCAATAACCCATCAAGTAATCATAAAGTAATGGGAGATTACTATTCCATTTTCGTTAACAAACAAAGGGATTGTTTGGTTTTACCCTTCAAAATATGCAAACACACACACGCACACTACGTCGAAAGACAAAAAGAGCAAAAATATTTTCCGAGACAGTTGCAAAACCTATGGGCCCTCGAGGGTTCTTGGGTCATCCGGTCATGTTAACGTTATCCGATGTTCATTTCCTGTTCTTACATAAAATATCACCATTGAGCATGAGATAAGATTTTTCGTTTAATTTTATAATATTTTATTTTTTCTTATAAATCTTAATTATTTATTTATACAAATTTTATGCAGATTATGCATAAGTAAATGGCTAAAATTTAGATAATAAGATGGGCAAAAGATCCAGGCTCTCGCGCGTCGGTCAAGTAATGTGGCCAGTAGATGCAAAATTCCGAGCAGACAATTTTGTTTGATGCAGAAACATAAGCCACAGACTCGTTAGGTTGCCCCTCCCCCACGTATGCTTGCTTATACATAAGTCTCTGATTCCGCTTTCCAAGATTCTATACGACACTAGCAGTACGGTTTCTCCCTCGTTTGTTCTACTCTGAGGTTATGACATATCCTAAAACCGAATTAAAAGCTTCTAGCTTTCCGTTCACGGTTTCCAGCTGCAGGGTAGCTTTGTAGCTTTAGAAAGTGACGGAGGTAATCAACGAAGATATTTTTTGAGTCTGCATGGTTCGGACCTGGCTATGGCTGTTTTGCTTTTATTAATGTCATGCTTAGTCAGAATTTATTAGACCTGGTATGTTTCCAAGGCATACAGGTAATTGGCTCACATAGACCGGGTACTTCGTATTACCTTTTTCCTTAAATTATGTGAATGAGTGATCCCCACCCACATCATCGGCCAGAGCCTGGACGACTCCCGTATGCTTGAGATGACTGTCTTCTGCCTCTATGAAATGGAAAAACAAAAGTGGGAAAATTTTCTCCGTTCTTTCTATCTTTCCTTTGTTTTTTTTAGTGTTTTTGGTGATGATAGTACGTTCTCTCTTGGCTCTGTTAGCTTGTTTAGGCACAGCAGTTGAGGCTTCCAGACCTGAATGCTTTAGGACCTTATCGATGGACGTAGCTTTCATGCTAGGAAGCATCTGCTATACTGCAAAAGAGAACATTATCACTTTAAAGTCTCTTCCTTTTTCCTTTTTGCATATTACCTTTCTGGTTTCGCTGACTTTTTACGGAGTTTCCAAGTGCCCAAGGATTCACCCTTTTGGGTCGCGGCAAAGCACGTGCTTGTCCGGTTATTTTCTACTGCTACTTTTACTGAATATGGTTCGGCTTCTTCATCTGGTGTCTGTGACCTTTTTTTGGCAAATATTTTTGTATTATTGGTCTTATCAGTTTTTGTCCGAATATGGTTGGCTTTACAATACTGCAAATATGCATCATTTCCTTTTCTTTTGAAGTGACTATTTTTTATTTGTTAATGATTTTAATAATCTCTTTCTGGGTTGTTTAATAACTAGTTCATTATTGATCTGAAGATGCACCATTGAAGCGCTTGTCAATATATATGCTCATAACCATGCTGTGTTTATCAATTTCCAGGCGATAAGGAGGGATAGATCGTGAGTTTTCTGTTACTTGCACGTAGAATTGTAAACATGGCTAACACATGGATCACATCTATCTCGTGCTCAAGCTCCGTGGTTAAGTCCTCGGAGGACACTTCTGTTCCACTGATATTCCAGTGGCTAAGATTCATTTTCCTCTCTCCGTGTCCTCAAAGAGTTCTATTGTCTTCCGTTGATCTCTTGTTTTTGCTCGTCCTTCTAGCATTCGCAGTTCACAAGTTCGTTTCAATATTCACCTCCGGGAGTCACTCTAGCTCCGAAATCAACAAGCCTTTGGTTGGAAGAAGAGGAGCCCTTGTTAGGACTAACATTTGGTTTATCACTTCCTTGATCGTGACAGCTATTCTAGCATTTTGCTACACTATCCTTTGTATTCTGGAATTCACTGGGAGCAGCCAATCTTCGTGGAAACTGGTTGACGGAATATTCTGGTTGGTTCAGGCGGTAACTCATGCAGTAATTGCAGTTTTAATCGTTCATGAGAAGAGATTTCAAGCTGTTTCTCACCCTTTGTCTCTTCGGGTTTATTGGGTTGCATATTTTGTCATCATTACCCTGTTTATGTCGTCTGGTATCATTCGTTTGGCATATGGAAACTGGAGTTTGGTATTGGATGATATAATCTCCATTGCATCGTTTGTGCTATCAGCTGTTCTTGTTTATGTAGCCATTACAGGATCAACTGGGATTACAGTTAGCAGAGAAACTGAACCAGCAATGGATGATGAAACCACATTATACGAACCCCTTTTGGACAAATCAAGAGTGAGTCGCTTTGCTTCAGCTTCTTTAATTTCCAAGGCCTTCTGGTTATGGATGAATCCTCTGCTCAGCAAAGGCTACAGATCTCCTCTCAAGATAGACGACGTCCCTACTTTGTCACCAGATCATAGAGCTGAACTACTGTCACGACTGTTCGAATCCAAGTGGCCTAAACCACAGGAAAAATCGGAACACCCTGTTAGGACAACGTTGTTGAGGTGCTTTTGGAGGGAGATTGCATTCACTGCATTCCTTGCAATTTTGCGGCTCTGTGTGATGTATGTTGGGCCTATCCTTATACAAAGTTTCGTCGATTACACAGCTGGTAAGAGGACCTCTCTGTACGAGGGATATTACCTCGTACTTATTCTCCTGGCTGCAAAATTTGTTGAGGTTTTAACGGTTCACCAATTTAACTTCAACTGTCAGAAACTTGGAATGCTTATTAGATCTACTCTCATCACTGCTTTGTACAAGAAGGGCCTGAGGTTATCATGCTCTGCTCGTCAGGCTCATGGGGTTGGGCAGATTGTCAATTACATGGCTGTTGATGCTCAGCAACTATCTGATATGATGCTACAGCTACATTCCATATGGCTAATGCCACTGCAAGTTGGTGTTGCATTGGTACTTCTATATAACGCCCTTGGGGCTGCGACAGCCACTGCTTTGATTGGAATCATCTTTGTCTTAGTGTTTGCAGTGTATGGCACCAAGAGAAACAACAGGTTCCAGTACAATGTGATGATGAATCGTGATTCAAGAATGAAGGCAACAAACGAAATGCTCAACTACATGCGTGTGATCAAGTTCCAGGCTTGGGAAGATCACTTCAACAAAAGAATTCAAACCTTCCGGGAAGAAGAATACGGATGGCTTTCCAAATTTTTATACTCGATCTCTGGTAACATCATTGTGATGTGGTCTGCACCTATTCTCATATCAACGATCACATTCGGTACTGCATTATTGTTGGGAATTCCGCTTGATGCGGGGACAGTATTCACCACAACATCCATATTCAAAATCTTACAAGAGCCTATTAGGACTTTCCCTCAATCCATGATATCACTTTCACAAGCCATGATATCTCTGGGAAGGTTGGATCGTTTTATGTTGAGTAAGGAATTGGTGGAGTCATCGGTTGAAAGGGTAGAGGGTTGCGAAGGTAGAACTGCTGTGGAGGTTAAAGATGGGATTTTTAGTTGGGATGACGAAGCTGAAGCCGAGGTTTTGAAAGATATAAACTTGAAGATCAAAAAAGGGGAGCTTGCTGCCATTGTTGGGACTGTGGGATCCGGAAAATCTTCTATTCTTGCTGCCATTCTTGGTGAGATGCACAAAATATCAGGAAAGGTACGGAATTTATGTATGCAATTCGTTTGATTTTTATATTTAAACATCACATATAGCCACAAGAAGCCTCAAATTCGTGGGTTAGTTGTGTAGTTTCATTACGTTACTTTCTTTGCCTACCAGGTCAGGGTTTGTGGAACAACTGCCTACGTTGCTCAAACTTCTTGGATTCAAAATGGCACCATTCAAGAAAACATCTTGTTTGGTCTGCCAATGGACAACAGAAAATACAAAGAAGTCATTAGGGTGTGTTGCTTGGAGAAAGATTTGGAAATGATGGAGTATGGTGATCAAACTGAAATAGGAGAGCGTGGTATCAACCTTAGCGGAGGGCAGAAGCAGAGGATACAACTTGCTCGTGCAGTTTATCAGGATTCTGATATTTATCTTCTGGATGATGTGTTTAGCGCTGTTGATGCACACACTGGATCTGATATATTCAAGGTGACCATATTAACTGCTTGTTCTCAATTTCCAACTTTCCCAAGTGATTGATTTGACTCCCTTCCTCTCCTGAAAGAACTTTCTTCCTTGAAATTGCTAAACAATCTTATCTTATGAATGCAGAATGTTACAAAGATATGAATATTTTACCGGATAATATAAATAATATATCACACCTTTTGTTATCTAGCTTGCTAGCTACATCAACATTTCTATCAAACAATCTGATTACACTATCTTCTTCGCAGGAATGCATTAGGGGAGCTCTTAAAGGCAAGACTATTTTACTTGTGACCCATCAAGTTGATTTCTTGTATAATGTTGATCTTATCTCGGTAAGTATATTATGTTCTTTTCCAAGTCTCGATCAGCACAACGAGCACCTATAATAGTGCGTTCTGAAAATAATGGATTTATCAATGCAGGTGATGCGAGATGGGAAGATAGTACAATCAGGACTATATAATGATCTACTTGAGTCTGGCATGGATTTTAAAGCACTTGTGGCAGCCCATGAAACCTCTATGGAGCTTGTAGAAGTTGATGCTGTTGTGCCTGGTGAAAGTTCGCCTAAACTGCCAAAATCTCCTCAAACTCGTTTAAGCACTGCGGAGGTGAATGGTGATAACAGACATCTCTTTCAACCCAAGCCAAACAAAGGAACCTCAAAGCTTATCGAAGAAGAGGAAAGGGAAACTGGTAAAGTGGGACTTAACGTGTATAAACAGTACTTGACTGAGGCTTTCGGATGGTGGGGTGTAATAGTAGCCCTGATTCTTTCCATAATATGGCAAGGATCTTTAATGGCTGCTGATTACTGGTTGGCGTATGAAACTTCAACAGACCGTGCTTCAGCATTCAAACCTTCCCTTTTCATTTCTGTTTACGCAATTATTGCGGCTGTGTCAATCGTTCTATTAACAACAAGAGCCTTCTTCATTACTGTCATGGGGCTGAAGACAGCTCAAATTTTCTTCAGGGGTATTCTTCGTAGTATTCTCCATGCACCCATGTCATTTTTCGATACCACACCTTCAGGAAGAATTTTGAGTAGGGTAAGATCGAAATACCTCACTGTGGCATATTTGAATTTCATTTGAGTATAGTTCTTAATTTGTTAAAACTCAGATGAAAAGGGAACAGGTTTATTAGCTGAAAGTGTTTTAGATCAATGGAGGGGCATTTATTGTTTTTGTTGCTTCTCTTCTTTTCAGGCATCTACAGATCAGACAAACATCGACCTCTTTCTTCCCTTTGTTATGGGCATCACCATTGCCATGTACGTTACAATGCTCAGCATCATCATTATCACATGTCAATATGCTTGGCCAACAGTGTTCCTATTAATTCCTCTGGGTTGGCTCAACTTCTGGTACCGGGTATGAAATTTAACTTTATATTTCAGCTGGCAATAGGTAGGGGCAGAGACTGAAAGAAGTATCTGCCACCATTTGCAGAATATGATTAACTTTCATTTGTTGAATTGCAGGGATATTTTCTTGCAACATCTGGAGAACTGACTCGTCTCGACTCAATTACTAAAGCACCTGTTATCCATCATTTTTCAGAAAGTATTTCAGGGGTTATGACAATTAGAGCTTTCAGGAAAAAGGACAGTTTCTGTCAGGAAAATGTTGAACGAGTTAACGCCAATTTGCGAATGGACTTTCACAACAATGGGTCAAATGAGTGGTTAGGCTTCCGACTTGAGCTGATTGGGAGCTTCATTCTATGCATATCTGCCATGTTCCTGATTTTGTTGCCCAGCAGTATCATAAGGCCAGGTATTACCAAATATCTTAGGTCGTACTTACCGCCAATAATTTTAAGTTATGCTAATTGAACTTTAAATGAATGATGCAGAGAATGTTGGCTTATCTCTATCCTATGGATTGTCTCTGAATGCTGTGCTTTTCTGGGGCATATATATGAGTTGCTTTGTTGAAAATAGGATGGTCTCTGTTGAGAGGGTTAAGCAATTTACCAACATCCCATCAGAGGCAGCATGGGAAATAAAAGATCTCCTTCCTCCTGCAAACTGGCCTGCGCAAGGCAATGTTGACCTAAAGGACTTGCAGGTAATTGAACCCTTTTTTTTTTTAATTCCGGGAGAACTGCGGATGGGAAAATGAGGTGCTTAGGTATGCTGACTAGACTGCATAGTGGATGAATCATTTTAGTACTAATGAACTCAGGATCTTCGTCTTTGGCCAACAGGTTAGGTATCGGCCGAACACTCCTCTAGTTCTTAAAGGTATCACTCTCAGCATCTATGGTGGAGAGAAAATTGGAGTTGTTGGGCGTACAGGGAGTGGAAAGTCAACCTTGATTCAAGTTTTCTTTAGGTTGGTGGAACCAACAGGAGGCAAAATAATTATTGATGATATAGACATCTGCGTATTGGGTCTCCATGATCTCCGGTCTCGCTTTGGAATAATTCCTCAAGAGCCTGTTCTCTTTGAAGGAACCGTGAGAAGCAACATTGACCCTATTGGACAGTACACAGATGATGAAATATGGAAGGTATTGCATCCTGTTGCATCTCTCTTCCAGAAATGTCATCTTTGCTTGAATAATCGTGAAAAAATGTGTGGTTTTGTAGAGTCTTGACCGTTGCCAACTAAAAGACACAGTGGCTGCAAAACCTGAGAAACTTGATGCTCCAGGTATTATAGTTGCTACTTGCCTTATATATTCAGTTTGTTCTGTTTTTGATTCACCATCGACATAATTTTGATTAAATGGTTTTTCACTTTGACAGTCGTGGATAATGGAGACAACTGGAGTGTAGGGCAGAGGCAACTTCTCTGCTTAGGAAGAGTTATGCTAAAACGTAGCCGGCTGTTGTTCATGGATGAGGCAACTGCGTCAGTTGATTCTCAGACCGACGCCGTGATTCAGAAGATCATCCGGGAGGACTTTGCGGCTTGTACTATCATCAGCATTGCCCACAGAATACCCACAGTCATGGATTGCGACAGAGTTTTAGTTATAGATGCAGGTACCAATTGATTGCTTCATCTTGGTTACCATGTAACATCACTGAAATCCTTGCACTAATTCCTGCATGTTCATCCCGCCTAATGACAGGTCGAGCTAAAGAATTTGATAGACCATCTCACTTGCTGGAGAGACCAACACTATTTGGAGCATTGGTTCAGGAATACGCCAACCGTTCTGCTGGACTGTAACGGTTCTGCTAATCCATGATAAGACATTCCCCGAGGTCGGAGATCAACAGCTTTGTCATTTGGCTAAAAAGAGAGGACACGTCTTTTGCCATCATCGATAACTCCTACGTTATACTTTCTGTCATTGGCCAACATATGTTGTATAAAGATAGTTGGCAATTTAGACATAGGAAATCTATAGTGAACGTGATGGACATCCTAATGATAGATCCATCCTTCCCGGGTTTCTTAATCCCTCCAAGTAATAATTGGGAAGCATCAATTTCCACTGCAAGGTGAGAAAGGATCATTCAACCTGATGTTAAAGTACTATGCAAATTAGAATGAAATCTCTATTACTAGTGACAGAGTCAGACTTAATTTTAAGGGGAGTCACTTATATTTGTAATTTTAGAAAAATTTTTTTAAGGAGGTTAC
>JAOTAZ010000009.1:15795062-15806737 GCA_025629785.1 Erythroxylum oxycarpum | reverse complement strand
AGCGTAGCAATATAAATATGTTATATATAAAATAATATTTTTTAAGCTAATAACATCCCCAATGGAGAAATGGGTCGAGTATGGGGATGTTATTCCCCGATGGGGATGGGGATGGAGGTTGAGAAAAAAAAAATCCGATGAGGATAGGGCGAGGATGAGGAACGAAATTATAAATAAGGATGAGAGCGAGGATCGCATAATCCGCCTCAAACCCGCCCCATTGTCATTCCTAGTCGGTTCAGTAGATTCATAACAGTACGATGGAGTCTCCCGAGGTACAACTAGCACATCGGCTTATGGAATCATTACAGCTAGCTAACATAAAATGACAATCAGTAAAATGTTAAAAGAACCCCAGAACTTGTCAAATTGTCGCTTGTTGATCTGAACTGGGCACTGCAGCCGTACTTGGATGAGATTGAGTTTCTATCAGCATCTAGCTTAGTTTCTATCAACCAACACCCCGAATCTTGGAATTGAATAATATTTTCACCAAGTGGGAGATACAAGCACTTATGTAATGTTTCTGGAGGACTTTTAATGGATATAGATAACTAAAGATTTGAATTTGTAGCGATTCCATTGCTGGTACAGCAACCTAATCGCTGCTAGTGACTCAACAAGCATTCGTGAAACATGGAACTTGATACAAAAAGATAACAAGTGAGTGTTCGCTCACATACTAAGAAGTCCCTTTCTCATAGCTGGGGTGGGTTTGTATCATAAAAAGATGCAATAATAACTTTGGTCAAAAGCAAATTATTATAGATCCTAGAAGGGAACATATAATCTCTAATAAGCATCACTGATTTTGATAGAACTGAAACGGAAGTGCATGAGGACGACCAGATGTGTTCTTTTCAAGCTCAAGAACTCCATCCAAACCAACTCTTTTCCCTTTAAGAAACTCGGAGTACCAATGTTGAGAGAGCTTGGGTTGTCGTTTCAGCTCTGGGTCGTCCAAATCTACATAGTATAAACCATAACTCGAGCCATAGCCATCCAATACCTCCAAAACATCCATTAAGGACCAAACGAAATAACCTATCGTATTTGATCCATTCCTGTCAAAATAGCAAAAGGAGGTAGGCTGTCACTTAAGAAAATAAGATCAATTAGAAACAATCAAACATGTTCTAAACTGTATCAATAGCTACGAACTAATTAGTGCAGCAACTGCCAACGATGTGAGCATAATTGCGAGCGGCCTGCAATTGCCATCCGCGATATAAAACTCATATATTTCAGTTCATAATCACAGAAGAACGGCTGCTGTTAATTATTAGTCCACAGAACCACCACGACAGCTTTGCATATTGATAAGGAGTAGTTTTTACAAGTGATTGCTACATAAAAACAATGTTTAAACACATCAGACATACCTTACGGTGTCGAGCACAGCTCCAATGTATGCTTGCAGATACTCAATCCTCGATGAGTCCTCCATTGTTAAATTACGTGGGGTTACTTGACCTGTCCAAAGTTTAAAGAGTAAATTCCATGAATTGAATGACCGGAAGCACTTGGTCACAAGAAAAGGCTCTGGTCCCGTGGGGGTTACCATTCTCGTGGATATATATTGGAGGGTTGCCATAATCTTCCTTGAAATACTCTAATAGTCCTCGCATTGCCCACGGCATTAGTGGGTACTGCATTGGACAGGAAAGTATTAATCATGCCAAATGTTTTATATAAGCATTAAAATCTCAATTCCATGTTACAACTCCTGTTTTTGAAATAGTAGAAAGAAGTGAAACATATGGTAGAAAATGAATTTTCACCTGGTATCCTGTATATGAAATATTTTCCAGGCTAACTGCACGCACAGAACCACACAAATCATTAGTGATTTCAGTCAGGTACAATCGACTAAGTTCCCCAAAAGAATCTATCGAAAGGGTTGGTGAAAAGTAAAACATACAGGTTATTTGTGTATCCAGAAAAAACTCTCTAATTGCAAATTGAGGACCAATGGAGAGGTCTTTAATGTAAAATGCAGTGTAGTGTATGAGTCCTAGGAAGTCAAGCGAGCCCTTAACCAACTTGGATTCACGAGCAGTGAATGTTGGAAGTCTTGAGCCTACACGTTTCTTCATGACATCAGGATAGTCTCCAAATAGTAAAGGCTTCGCGAACCTGAAACACAGTAGTAGGCAGTTTGTGTAATGGCTAAAGAAAATTTGCTACTGTCTTCTCGTTGAACTCACCAACCAAGAAAAAAGTCTTTAGCTCGTTCAGTGGCAGTGATGTCTTCTATGGAGTTGGTTGCAGGAGCAAACCAGAAAGCGTAGAGGGTGAGCCCTACTTGTCCTTGCTGGTTTTTCTGCATAATCAGGTGCATAATGAAAATTGCTGACTCGAAATCTCTTCAGGCAATGATTACATGAATGTTTAACATGAAACATTTACCTGATACTTTGTCCTGTACAATCTTGATGCCGAAGCATGAGCCAACAACATGTGATGGGCTGCCAAGTATGGTTCGGAGGTTGAATTGCCCCTAGTACAGTTAAACCCAAAAGGAGGAGAGCATCGTCTTGGCGGAAACATTCCACCATCATAACCACCAATTGCGAAGATATTAGGCTCGTTAATGGTGACCCAATGTCTTACCCTGTCACCGAACTCTCTAAAGCACACGTTGGCATAATCGGTGAAGTCTCTCCTGCATTTGCAGACCACATATTAAGTTATTTTTGTCGCTTCTTCTCCTGTTTTAAGCTTGCTGATGCAAGGTAGAATTCCCAAGCATGAGAAGCAGAAACAATGGTACAAGAACAAGTTCAGAAACCATACAACATCTTTCTGTTAACCCATCCTCCGTACTCATCTTCAAGTATCTGGGGATGATCATCATGGTATATAGTAACGTGCGGTTGGATGCCTGCAATTGATGAACAAAACTTTCAGCTGAATAAACAGAACATGATCCGAAGCCTGCAGTACCAGAATTGGAAGTAAAAAAAGGGTAGATAAAAAGCAATCAGAAATTTTCTTTTCTAATCTCTTAATATCTGTTTTCTCAAACTTTTGTGCTCTGACCATTCTTAATAAGCTCGTTGATGAGATTGTTGTAGTACTCTAAGCCCTTTGGATTCACGCGTCCTCTTCCATCTGCAAGATGTGACTCACAGCAATCAAACCGTGAGAAGAAGTGCTGCAAAATTGTCAGGTTAGTTGGTTAACTGATATTTTATGAAACCGTACTTGGGATAAGTCTTGACCAAGATATGGAAAATTTATAGGCTTCTAATCCAGTCTCAACCATAAGTTGAACATCTTCCTGCAGCAAGAACGAGGCTAATCAAGATACTGTCACTGATAACAAGTGGGAGCAATTGTCTACTTGAAGGGGATGTTAAATCACCTTATATTTATGATATTGATCAAGTGCTACATCTCCAGTAGCTCCGTGCAAGTTTCCTGGAAAGTCAGAAACAAAATTTCAATCATTAAGTCAATCCTGCAAAAGATGATGATATCCTTAGAGAACACTCCACATCCCATTAGCAAAAACAACAAGGAATATCAAGTTCAGACTTCTGCAGAACCGAGAAAAGCCAGTTATACATAAGAAATAGAAGCTGACCTTCGTGTGTGTATATATCCCAGATGCTTTCACTCCTTCCGTCCATGTTCGCAGCACCCTCCACCTTAATTTTCAAGAATTTATCAGTGAACCTTCCTTCAAGAACTGTGTGTGAACACATGAAAAGTTTTCAGAAAACTAATTCACCTGATAGGCAGAAGTGGCAGCTCCAAACACAAAGCCTGGTGGAAAGTCCTTTCTGCTATACTCATCAGTACAAGAGCCAGGTATTGCTGAACTTAGCAACACAACTACCAACCATAACAGCTCCCACATTCTCCGCCACATCCCAACTTCCAGAGGCAGAGGTTCTTTTCCTCACTGATCTCCTACTCCTGTCAAGTTTGGCTTTCTCAGGATTTGAAAATTATGGTACTTATCAAAGGAATAGGGAATACTACATGAGTAACTAGTTCCACATGAATCAATAATTTGCCTGAACTGTTGTTTAAACTAAAGTTCCAAAAGAATCTACCAAACTCGGTTGTAATTGTTTGATGCTAGATGGAAATCACGATCAGGATCCATCCACACCTACCTAACAAGTCTTTGTCAAGATTGGAATTTAAAATGATTAATTTTCTATTATTTATTAGAAAAGTTTTTAATTGTATATAATAATTTACAAGTTATGTACAATTAAATGAAAGATAAAATGTTTTATAAATTTTAATATGTTTCCATATAAATAAGTTTGTCCTGACATACATCAATTTGTTTGGTTTGGTTTCCAAGACTTTTGAGTTGGACCATAACCAATCGGTGACGTTAAACGACAAGTCGCTACCTTCCAAGTGTACAGCTACAGTCAGTCCTTTCGGCTGTCTTCTCTCCTAGTCCCTATAATCATGTGTTATATAATATATAGATTAATCAAGTTGTATTTAAATATGTAAATTAGTTGAGTTAAAATTCACGAGTAGGACAACTCCTTAATTAATAATTTTTTTATAAGAGTTTTTGAGTTTGAGTCATCAAAAAAGAGAAGAGACGGGAATTTTTTCTATTAATGATCCTTTAGCTTTTTAGACATGTTCTTTGATCGAATTAATTGCAGATATTTCGCTTTTAATGACAATGTAAAAATTAGAGCTACTAAAAAACTTGAAACTGTTGAGAACCTGATACCGAGCAGAGTCAGTTATCAATTCACCTATTAATAAAAAAGAAAAAAAAAAGGAGTTAAAACATGATGAAAATGGGTGTCATAGACTGGACGTGTACATCAAGCCCTACGAGAAAAGAGACAAACACTTGTAGACAAATTGGCAGGAGCCACTTATTTGCTTTGACATCTATCGATCAGTCCTCGAGACTTTTGATGAGTTTGGTTCTCTTTTCTCATGCAATTCGTTGTCACAACTTTGCATAAGAAGTCTTGTGGCCTAAAGCAGACTTTGTAAATTATTGCATTCCCAAGTAATGTGTCTCACTCACTCATTTCTAATTGAGAAATCAGAAATCATTGTTTTATTAGTATTTAGATAATAATTATAAAAATTAATAATGATTTTTAATTTAATTGACATTTATTTTGAGTCTTTATCTTCATATTGCTTGTCTTGTTTAATGTCATTATCAGACAACTATTGCATCGGATACTTCAACATCAATATTCAGTCAAGGCGCAGACAAGTTGGTAAGAAGCTTTCCTAGCTTAAGTAAAGTTGCGGATTTGAATCGCTCTCATATATACAGTTGTTTAAAACTTGAGGCTAAAATTTTACCTCTCACAAAGGACATATCTAATTCAAGCGAAGATTAATCTAAATATGGATGACTTAAAAATACCTTTCCATAATTGAAACTCTCTTAAGAGACCTCGTGAACAAAAAAAACCATTGTAATATAAATACATGAGATTCCATTAAGAGAAGCCTTTGTATTCAAATTGATGTACTAAACCCATAGAGGTTGAGTCATACATTTACGTTAGTCACAATCGCCAAGAACATATAAAATTATGTTCAAAAGGTCGTCTAACTACTATAATTATTTTTTAATTTAATTCTAGAATAATTATTATTATTACCATTAAGGTGATGAGGGATGACAAATAAAGGAGACTTTTTAAGGGTCGACATACGAATCTTTGTGGAAAACAATGTTTTTGTCTGAAAGCAAATAATGTTTTATTCACGACAGGTTATAGTTGCGTAAACTGAAACGCAACTCCACGAGAATGGTGGAATAACAATGTGCTTTCAAGTTCCAGAATTGCACTTAAATTGACCATCTTTCCCTTTAAGAACTCAGAATACCAACGTGCAGAAAGCTTGGGCTGTCGTTTCAGTTCTGGGTCTTTCAAATCCACGTAGTATAAGCCGAAACTCGACTCGAAGCCTTGCAATAATTCGAATACGTCCAAAAGGGACCACACAAAGTAACCTCTCATGTCCGATCCATTCCTTTTAAGATAGAAAGAGCAAGTTAGATGTACCAACTTGCAGATCAAAGTTCAATCAAAAAACTATTAGACACTGAGTAAAAATATGCAATTCCTGACAAGGATACAATGGAAAGGCAGAATAGTACCTGATAGCTTCAAGCACAGTCCCTATGTAAGCATGCAAATATTTCACTCTCGATGTATCTTCCAAAGATGAATTCCATGGAGTTACTTGACCTGTCAACATAAACAACGATAGCTCAGAGTCAGTTCAAAAGACTTGATGTGCCTTCTGTCGCACTTTCTTCAGACTCCTTTCAGTGTTCTAAACCCTCTCTTACAACAGGTAGGTGTAAGGTTAGTAATCTTGGAATGAATATGATGAAAGAAAAGAACAACTGGTAATAGATAGTATATGCAACCACAGAGACACTGAGATTTGAAAGCGAGGGAGAGGAAGAGACCATTTTCGTGGATGAATATTGGAGGGTTTCCATAATGTTGTTTGAAGTACTCCAATACTCCTTGCAATCCCCAAGTCATTATAGGGTACTGAAATGGACAAAGCCACGGGTGTTACCTTTCAATTGAACAGATGATTACTGAAACTTGAAATTAAATCATATGGTGTGTGACCTGATGTCACAAAGAAGAGAAGAGAAGGCAAAACACAAAAAGATAGAAAAAGGGTTTAACCTGGAAAGCAAATTCATTTGGTGAGGAAACTGCATAGCCACAATTGAAAAACGAGAAAAAGAAAATAGTTAGTCACTGCAGCTTCAGAAAGAGCTCCTAGTCCTAGCTAAAACCAATCTCTTAAAGAGCTGGTTGAAACATACAGATTAGTTCTACTCCTGCATCAATGAAGAAATCTCTCTGTTTTGGATTTGGAACGCTGGATCTGTCTTTGATGGAAAATATTCTGTAATGTATCAATCCTAAGAAGTCGAAGGAACCCTTAACCAATTCGGATTCACCAGCAGTGAAAGCTGGAAGTCTTGAGCCTACATTTTCCTTCATAATGTTAGGATAGTCTCCGAAAACTAAGGGCTTTGCAAACCTGGAGCACCAATAAGGAGATAAATGAAGCTCTTTTTGCATTTGTAACATGTCAATCTGAACGAATAAGAGCTACCCATCTGTGTAATCGTCGTGAAACTCACCAACCAAGAAAAAAGTCCTTAGCTCGTTCAATGGCTGTAATGTCCTCTGTGGAGTTGGTTAGAGGGCTAAACCAGAAAGCAAAAAGTGTGATCCCTACATATCCTTTTTGCTTGCTCTACATCACCAAGTGCTATGATGTGTTTATAAGATCATGTTAAGTAATAATAAGAAGGCATAAAAAAGATGAAATGTCACCTGGTACTTTGTCCTGTACAATCTTGCTGTGGAAGCATGTGCCAACAACATGTGATGAGCTGCTAAGTATGGTTCGGATGAGGAATTGCCTGCAGAACAGTTAAATCCAAAGGGAGGAGAGCACCGTTTTGGGGGAAGCCCTCCAGTATCGTAACCCGCAAAAGCAAAGAGATTAGGTTCATTTATAGTGGCCCAATGGGATACCCTATCACCGAACTCTCTAAAGCACACATCTGCAAATGCAGTGAAGTCTCCCCTGCGTTCACAGAGATACCAGTTCATCTTTAAAACTATATTTTAAGCTTGTTGATGCAGAGGAACTACACCAATCTAGAGACTCAAGGGATTGAAGAACCATACACCATCTTTCGGTCAACCCATCCTCCATACTCATCTTCAAGTATTTGGGGATGATCGTAATGGTATAAAGTTGCATGTGGTTGGATGCCTGCAATTCATCAGCCACAAAATCAGCTAAGAAGCAGAGCGCATAACAAGAAATTCAGAAAGTAAAACAATGTATCAGAGCTATCACAAAATAAAATTCTTGAGGTCTGACCATAACTAACTAGTTCATTGATGAGGTTGTTGTAATACTCTAATCCCTTTGGATTAATGGGACCTCTTCCATCTGAAATAAATGAATGAATAGTGGCTATCAAAGTATGGCAATAACAACTATAAATTGTTGGTCTGTTAATATCTGATGATATTAGGAAAAGAACCGTACTTGGCATAACTCTTGACCATGAAATGGAAAATCTATAGGCATCTAATCCAGTCTCAGCCATAAGTTGAACATCTCCCTGAAGCAAAATCCAAGCAACTATTCAAGAGACATAAGACCAAGACACCCTAAACAACATAGAAATTGAACTACTAGTCTATATAAGGGCATGTCTCGTTCTGCTTCTGCACCTTATACTTGTGATATCCATCAACTGATACGTCCGCAGTATCTCCGTGCATGTTTCCTGGAGTTTTAGTCAGAAAGTCCCAAACCATTAAGTGAATCATTAAATAACAAAGAACAACCATGTTTCTCATCAGAGAAAGCATTCCATATCCAATTGTTAAACATTTGGAAGTCTCAAGTTCAGTCTTGGTAGAACCATTCGGAAGGTCACTGAAGATTTGTTACTACGCCGAACTATAACAGACTTGAAGGAGAATAAACAACATTTGAAAAGGGAAAAACTTTCAGGCGAAAACATGTACGGAAAGGTAGAAATTATGGACCTTGGTGAGTGAAAGTGTCCCAAATGCTAGGACTCCTACCATCTAAGTTCGCAGCACCTTCCACCTTCCAAATCATTTTAACTTTTAGGTTACTCGTGCTAGAGAAGCACACTGAAGTAAAAGTAATGATCTAACCTGATAGGCAGAGGTGGCGGCTCCAAATACAAAACCAGGGGGAAATTCATGTCTGCTATATTCATCAGTACAACAGATAAATAGTGCTAAACTTCTTAGTAAAAAAATCAGAAATAGATGCAGCTTCCACATTATCTGCTGCAACCACAAAGCTTTGTATCCTATTCTCTTCTCGCTTTTGAATTGAAGCAGTCTCTACTCTCTGTGGTTTATAGTCATTGTATGCATCATTATAGTTTACTGTACCCACCAGCTGGAAACTTTTGTCTCAATTGAAGCTACTGAAATTAGTGGGAAGATGCCACATGTCGACTTTTGAGAAACTTAAATTAATTTATACTATTAATGAAAATATATTTTAAATAAAGTAAAATAATTCCAGTAGATTGCCACCTGAGAAACAACTCTTAATCTGGATCTGGACACTGGAGTAGTCTTTTCAGTGGTATGTTTGTGCTTCATCCGCTTGTCATTTAATATTTGACATTTCAGTCTCGAGGATATTTCAGTCTTAAATGTGTGGACAGAGATGCTTTGGTGAATGGTTTATTAATATTGTCTGTAGTCGCATTATTGCAGTATTCATGATCCCCGTATGCCCGTCAGGGGTTGTTATCCAAGCAGTGCCGGCCCAGGCCCACTAGAAAAGGGGGGCCCATTTCAACACAAAATGTAGTGATTATATGATTAACGTACTCCCTTCATCAGGCTATTTGTTTTCGGTTACAAAAGTTCAATTCCTTTATAATTATATACTCTTAGAAGGGAAAGGAAAGAAAAAATTATAAATCAGTCTCTAGACAATTTCTATACGTTCAAGATTCTTCCAAACTGGTGCAATAAACTAAAGAAAAATAATGTAGGCTTAGAGTGTCCTCAATTATATAAACATATTAGTGACACTCGTCTTGGCTTTTGGTCATGACATTAAAGCCTTATCCTCATTCAAGAGTCCGAAGATGAGAGGGGCCCCCTTTAACAGCCTCCTCCCTGCTAAGTCCTAGTGATGACATGATGTTTTATCGTTGCCTCCTCTCCAACAAACTTCAAGGGCCTTTTCTACTTTAAATGATTTTAACGTTGCAATATAAGGAATAGATTTGAACAATTAACAATATTTGATAATATGTTTAAATTTTATTTGATTTCAAAAAGTTGAGGTCATTAGATAATAGCAAAATAAGAGAATGTTGCACTAATTTTACGACGATTTTTTCTCATGATAATGTGTCTGACGTGGATTTAAATAATTTTTTTCTTAATTAAAAGTATTGAAAATGACTTTTCCAAATGAGTTAATGTCATCAGTTGAAATATTAGAATTTGTTCAAGTTATAGATTGTTATCCAAATGTTTCAATTGCTTATCGAATTCTATTAACTATACCTGTGACTGTAGCTTTAGCTGAGAGAAGTTTTTTAAAGTTAAAATTATTGAAAACCTACTTGAGGTCATCAATGTCACAAGAAAGATTGAATGGTTTAGCTATGTTATATATTGAGAATGATATGTTGGACAATATTGATCTTGATAATATTATCTATGATTTTGCATCTAGAAATGCACGAAGAAATTATTTTTCATAAATCATGATCCTCTATGTATTTGTTAGTGTTATGATCATTTAATATTTAATTAGTTATGTGAACTTATAAATTGAGTCTTTCATGTTTCATACAAATATGTAAACTTAAGTATATTGTTAATTTATTGGGACCCTTTATTTTAATTTCACCCTGAACCTATAAAACTATTGTAACGCCCTGGTCAAACCAAATGACTTTCGCTTTCTCACAAGCCTAAAGCTACCTTAAGCTAATGCGACATATAAAGGCCCTTTTGTAATCCAATATATTTTGATATAAAGGGAAATCGAGGGTGCATCTCTAACCGAGGACCCACTATGCGAAGGAATCGATAGCTCAAAATACTATCCGTTAACTTATACAAGGGAAAGGCTTGCTACTCACATATATATTTTGATCAAGCCTCTCTCTTTTATAAGTTAATGGATAGGATTTTGAGCTATTGATTATTTGCTTGGAAAACATCACATTCTACCGAACCCACAATTGAATGAAGATTCCCAAACTTCCAAATTTTCGAACTATCAGAAGAGCTATAAAAGAAAAAAGAAACAAAATATGCTCCTGCATGTTTAAGTTAATCGTTTATTCTATCTTCATGGTCTTCACATGAAAATGGGACCGACAAATACTGACATATGGCGTTCTATTGTTAGACCTTGACAAGAATGCTAATCTGCCACAGCCAAAAAGGAATAAATATAGCATGCCATTACATCTTTATTATTCTATTTGTGCGGTGTTTTTATAAAAACCTTGTCGTGGTCGTTGTTTACAGATCATCAATTGATCTTTATCTATTGCTCCATCCGTTCACTCAACCATTCCCAGAGCAAAGATATTAATTATTGTAAGAAGACTAAGAATGGTACAGGCCCCTCTTGACCTTTTAGAAGGATCTACTCCAAAAGATTTGCACGTTTTGCATTGCATGATGTGAATTTTCATCTAGAAACCTTGAACATGATCCATAACCACAACCTCACTTTGGTGGAGCACAGCTGGGGTAACAGGAAAACAGGAGCCCCCGGTCATTAGTCAAAGCAAATCAACCTTAAGATTGGTTCGTTTAATCTCTGCTTTCATTGTATTTTTGTTTTACCAATAGCATCTGCTCTTTCCGTGTTACATCTGGGTTTACTTTATCAAAATTTGATAATTTTATGTTCCACTTCTTTGTTCTAGATTTTTACGCAAGTGTTTTGAAATGTGTTGCAGTAATTTTTGCGAGTTTTTTCCTTGAGCAAAGAAAGATGATGGTTTTAAATTGATTTCGTCTAGTGTTGAACTGTTTGTACCTACTTGAGTAATTGAATTGCTCCTTTTATGATTTTCTTAGTAGGTGATCGAAAATACAAAAGTTTAATAATCTTTTAAG
>JAOTAZ010000009.1:15545045-15559396 GCA_025629785.1 Erythroxylum oxycarpum | reverse complement strand
ATAAAGAGATTAGTTTTACTTATTGAAAGATTAAAATTTTATTGGAAATAGAGATTATCAAATAAAAAATTTGTTTATTCTAATTTATAAATCTCAGTTAGATTACAAAAATTAATTTATAAATTAGTCAGTTTTGTATAATAAAAATTATTAGAAAGCGAGTTTTACAATAATTTGTAAAGTTTTTTTTGTGACCATAATGTAATAGGTTTAAGTTACAGAAAATTCATCGGGGTAAACTTCTGAATTAATTTAACAATTTTATAAATAAATTGAATGAATCAAATTAATTTTTAATCATTGATTATAAAAACAAATTATTTAACCTGACGAAGTAAACAACAAACAATCGAATGAATACAGTGAAAGAAAGTTGGACTGATTGGGATTTATAACGAAATTAGATTGATCCTGAATCTTGTTTGGAATGCCAAATTTTGCGGGATCGTCCCGGAAATTTATTTGTCACCGATCACCATGTTCTATAGTGATTCAATTAGGCCAAACTTAGACCAACTACCAAGCAGTTGCAATATATGCATTTATTTGACGTTAAATTGATTGCAAAAGTTCGTATCTATATCTCTGAAACTTATTTTGTATTTTAGTTTTGTTATTTCATCATCTGAGGATTTATCATTTACTTTATTTAACTTATTTGTTAATGATAAAAAATTTAAAGAAATAGTAAAAATCTTGAACCTTTTGGTTTGATTTTAAACTTTTTTGTTTAATTTAGTTTAATCATATTTAAATTTTTTAATTTTATTTAATTTTAATCAATTTTATAACGGTCTAATTGAATCTTTTAGATCTTAAGTATTTTTGCTTAACTTTTAAAATATTAGTTTTTATTTTTAGTAGATATTAATATTAAAATTTATTAAATCATTCAAACCAAATACGAAATATTACCCGAATTTTAGAATTTTTTTACCCGAATCAATTTGAGCCGGGCCGAATAATCGAGTCGGCCTAAATAATGCTGACCCCTAAGAATCACACCCATTCATTGTGTACTGTTACAGAGACAGAGAGTGATCTTGGCAACGCTTGTTTACTGTAGTCGCACTAACCAGTCGGATCCTGGGCGAGACCGCAGCAAGGTGTTCTGGTTTCGATTTTAAATATTTTAATGTATTTTATAATAATTTGATGATAAATGAGTTTTTTCTAAAAAGAACAAAATTATCTTAATTTGTTATATAAGTTTATAATATAACTTGACAAAATTAACGATTGAAAGTATGAAAACGGGAAAAAGAATAATTAAAACAAGGATATTTTGAAACATTGCATAGTAAATACTAGAAAATATGAAATATCTTTAAAGGAATGAGGCAATTTTATGTGATTTTGTGTGGCCTTGGCTAAAACAGACGGCTTCCTCTCTCTAGATTATCTCTTCCTCTCGCTCGTTCAAAATCCGTTCCTCTTTATATTCGTCTCTACAATTCCAAAACCTTCAAAAATTGCCTCATTACTTATTCGATTCAGTTGGAATCTCCCCGAACAACACACTCCTCTCTTTCTTATACAGGTTTCTCCTCTTTGTCTCTGGTTTGAGCCAGTGAAAAGGTGTTGATGGGTGTTAACTGAGGTCTGTTTTGGTTGTGTTTCTCTTGGTTTTAACTTTTTTGGAGTTTAATTCAATGAGATTGCTCTTCTCCGATGCTTCCTCGTAGAAATCATGGCTCTTACGTATCCGTTCTCCGGTAAGCCGGCTTCTATTACTCTAGATTATTTTTATTTTTATTTTTATTTGAATTTCGTTCTGCTGTTCGTTTAGAAACCCTAAGTTAATCAGAGACCGAGTAATGTCTTGTGTGTTTTGTTTGGGTAGCAGAAAAGAAAAGAGAAAAAACTAAATGCTGTTTTGAGTAGGAGCATCTCATTTTTTGAATCCCGAAATTTGTATAACGCAGTTAGATTAGCTCAATTCTAACGTTTCTTTTACTGGACTCCAATTTATGAGACTTGCGCTTAAATTGTTTATGTACTTTGAGTAATATTTGTGGTTAAACGTCGTAGTGTCTGTGGAATGCGTGAGCATATGTAAGTTATCGCAAGGAGATGGTGGCGGGAGATATGACTGTAATGCTTTATCATGTGCGTGGAAAGCTCCTAGAGTCTTGACTGGTCTTCTTGCTAGTACAGCTCATCCTACTCATTCTACACCCTTGGTGTGTGTGCTAAGTAGAAGAAGGAACGGTTTCAATCATGTAAGATGTGTTCTGTTCTTGTAATTTATTGTTTTGTGGTTAATTAAGAAGTGCATTAAATTACTGAAGCCATGCCCATATAATTTATTTAGGATGATGGGAGGAAATATCTTAAATTATGAAGATTAAATGGTGAGAAAGGAAGAATGATTTGATATTGTTCTTAAATTTGTGAAGGTGGCCTTCTTGGATAGTGGAAACGGAAGAAAGAAAGTTGTGTGAAAGAGAAATTAAAGATTGAAGGAAAAAGTTAAAAGGGCTTTATTGGTGGTATGGAAGTTGTGATTACTTCTGGGTGATCTTTATTCCATTAATTATTCATATCTCTTTAATATCTAATAATTTATTAACACTAAAGAGCAGCTTTTTTTAGGAATTTTTTGTCCTTGTAATTCCATGTAAAACAACCTTGCATAACATAAAGTCTAAAACAAATAAATTTGTTTGTTGAATTCTTTTTGTGATGAATTGATAAAGAGTATATCATAGTTTAATGTCCAATAATTAGCTGTTTACATCATATAACTGATTTTTATTTCTATGTACAAGTTCATGATTTTTTATTGATACATCTATATTTTATGTTGTTACCAGAGATGTGAAGCCTTTCACGCAGGGGGTTCTTTCTCCAATGATCCTAGCTCTGCATTTTCTAAGAGACTTCTCAATTCAAAATGGTTTGATGTTGATGATAAAAGATGGCAACTCTGTTCTTTGTCCAATTCTTCAGAATCAATCCCAGAGACTTCTCCTGAAAAGTTGTGGAAGGTAAGTTGCACTGTTCTCGCTCTTGGTACCCTTACCAAGATCTTATAGCTATTCCTGAAATAGGATTGGTTTATCAAAAGCTTTGGATGACATTATTTACTGTGGATGCATCAGGACCTGAAGCCCAATATTTCGTACCTTTCACCCAAACAATTGGATTTGGTGCACAATGCTCTAAAGGCAAGCATTCTGCTCTAGCTTTGTCAGTTTTTGCAAGTGCATGATAATTAAGTACTTGAAACATCTCATTTATTCTCACAGTTAGCTTTTGAGGCCCATGATGGTCAAAAAAGACGCAGTGGAGAACCATTCATCATTCATCCTGTTGAAGTTGCACGGATTCTTGGGGAACATGTGAGTTAAACACAGAGCCCCTGGATTATATACCCAATCTACTGCATATTATTATCCCTGAGTGTCACTACATGTTCTTATAGGAATTGGATTGGGAGTCAGTTGCTGCTGGATTGCTGCATGACACTGTTGAGGATACAAATGTTGTTACATTCGAAAGAATAGAGGAAGAATTTGGTCCAGTTGTGCGTCATATTGTAGAGGGAGAGACTAAGGTATTTTGTCTAGAATTTGCATATTGATGTTACACCTGGATTGAGCAAAGTGTTCATAGCGATATAAGCACAATTTAATTTGAACCCTTTATTTTGGCTAAGGTGTCAAAGCTGGGGAAATTAAAATGTAAGGATGAAACCAATTCAGTACAAGATGTTAAAGCTGATGACCTCCGCCAGATGTTTCTTGCCATGACAGAGGAGGTGATTTACCTTTGACAATATCTACATCTTCTTGGGTAAATATGGTTAAAGCATTTATGTAATTAAATTGCTGCTCTTTCAGGTTCGTGTTATTATTGTCAAGTTAGCTGATAGATTGCACAACATGCGCACTCTTTCGCATATGCCCCCACATAAGCAGGTACGCTGTTAATCTTAAATTGTGTTGCTTGTGATTATTTATCATTAGGCAAAGAATTAAACTTTCATATGCAGTCGAGCATTGCAACGGAGACGCTTCATGTCTTTGCTCCTCTTGCAAAATTGTTGGGGATGTATCAAATTAAGGTATTTGCTTTGAGAAAAAGTACTTTGCCCCAGTTTGAGTTTTTAAGTTTTGATATCATTGGTGTTGAAATAGGAATGGGTGGGTTCAAACTTCTAATATTTCAGGAATCTTGGTGAACTCTTTGATTATCTTTGTTTAGTCAAACGCACTTGCAACCTAATTGCTTATGGAAACTTAACTTCGTTCTCCTTAATAAACTTCATTCGCATTTATAAATGCTTAAGATGCCACTTTGTTCTACCTGATATGCTAAGTGCTTAGGGTGTTTTTTAAGGGTAATATAACTTTTAATCTTCTACTTATTACTCTTCCTAATGCATTTTTCTTGCTTTAATTTTTGAAGTTTGGATTTTGTAGTACGAAATAAAATCAATTATACCTTTTCCATGAATAAAAAAAAATTAAAAATTTTGTGGCCTAGGAATATAAATATAATTTTTAATGGAGTTGACAGTAATGAATTTATTCTATATTTAAAACATGACTTCAATTAAAACAATTAAAAAGAAATCTAAAAAATCATAATAATTTGGAATATAAATTATGCTTGGACTGATTTTTCCATCACCATCATTTTCTGCAGTCTGAACTTGAGAATTTGTCCTTCATGTACACAAACGCGGAAGATTATGCTAAGGTCAATAGAAGAGTGGCAGACCTCTCCAAAGAACATGAGAAAGAACTTGAGGAGGTATTATGATCTTTTCTCATGCTACCTTTACGCAGAGCTTGCATCACTGTCTTCATTATTTTAATTGTTTTCTTTAGTGTTGAGGCATGGAAACCTCTTGTTTTCTGGTCTTAATGGAATCTTGCATGTGGTAATTTTCATTCATTGACTTTTTGAAATTTCTTTCAATCAGGCTAAAAAAATTTTGACAATGAAGATTGAGGAAGATCAGTTCCTAGACCTTGTGACAATGAAAACTGAAGTCCACTCTGTTTGCAAGGAGCCATACAGGTGAATCCATGGACATAACGTATTGCTTAGGATGTTAGTTGCATCATCTTAGGCAACAAGTTTTGGATCATTGCCTCGGATTGCCCTGTGCCTCTTAGATGTTTTAAATGCTAGGAAATGCCTTCACCTATCATACAATTTTACTGAAAGAGTTTAATTGTGAATTTCTGTTATTTGCTTACAGTATTTACAAAGCTGTGCTCAAATCAAAATGTTCTATCAACGAGGTTAACCAAATTGCACAGGTTAGTCTCATGAACAAACATGAACCATCTCGGGAAGCATTCCTGGTTTTAGATGTGCTTGCATGACATGCTTGCCTTTTGCCTTTTCATTTTTTATATGAAAATCAGTTGCGTATTATCATAAAGCCAAAGCAGTGTGTTGGAATTGGGCCCTTGTGCAGTCCTCAACAGGTAAATCCCTTCCTGAGGAACTGTGTTTGGTGTTGCCCCTATGTTCATGATTCAAGATAACTTTATTTCCTTGTTATGTGCTATGCAGATATGCTATCATGTTCTAGGATTAATCCATGAGATTTGGACCCCTATCCCACGAGCGGTGTGTATTGTCTCCTCAAGTTGTTTTTCTTATTTATTTGTTATTAAGAAGCAGATAATGCTGTTGTGGGAGATTGT
Source organism: Erythroxylum oxycarpum (assembly GCA_025629785.1). Taxonomy (NCBI): domain Eukaryota; kingdom Viridiplantae; phylum Streptophyta; class Magnoliopsida; order Malpighiales; family Erythroxylaceae; genus Erythroxylum; species Erythroxylum oxycarpum. The sequence goes on along the minus strand of JAOTAZ010000009.1, from coordinate 15,553,727 downwards.
CGTATGTTCAACGATTTCTTTGTTTCAATTCTGGTAACAGATGAAGGACTATATTGCCACCCCAAAGCCTAATGGCTATCAAAGTCTCCACACAATTGTAATTCCATTTCTTTATGAGAGCATGTTCCGCTTGGAAGTTCAGGTATTCAATTTTTTTTTTTTGGGACTACCCAACCCATCTCTTGCTTTTCTTCTTTTTATTTTTCTCTTTTTGTTCCTGCTTCAATACTCTTAAGCGTGAAAATTTTAATAGAATTTATATTGGCTATGAAGCTATTCCGTACCTTATACACTTTCATGTACTTCTTTCTTGGTTATGATGCATTATATCTGACAGATAAGAACTGAAGAGATGGATCTGATAGCTGAGAGAGGCATAGCTGCTCATTATAGTGGGAGAGTGTTTATTACTGGTTTGGTTGGCCATGCAATGCCTAACAGTCGAAATTCAAGAGGGAAGACTGTCTCGCTTAACAATGCAAACATTGCACTTAGGGTATTTTGACCTGGTTCTTAATAACATATCAATACTTACCATGCAACTTGCTATAGAGATTGCTTTAAAATTTGCTGACTTTGTTGATAATTCTTCAGATTGGATGGCTCAATGCAATTAGAGAATGGCAAGAAGAGTTTGTTGGCAATATGACCTCTAGAGAATTTGTTGATACCATAACCAGAGATCTGTTAGGTAGCCGTGTATTTGTTTTCACCCCGAGGGGAGAGGTCAGTTGGTTGATGACTTCATTTATTTCTTTTCGTTGCTATAAAAGGCTAATATCATCTCTAAACATTATCAAGCTGAAAAATGTGATGTTCATTGATATTGTCCTGCAGATAAAAAATCTTCCACGAGGTGCAACAGTAATTGATTATGCTTATATGATACACACTGAAATTGGTAACAAGATGGTCGCTGCCAAGGTATTTTTTCTAAGTTGTGCTTTAGATAATTTGCCGGGTACCTAAAAGAAGAGAGAGATGTGGGGGGAAGTTGGCTTAGAATATTCTCAAATCTGTATAATTCTCTTTCTAATTTGCAGGTGAATGGTAATCTAGTTTCTCCTACTCATGTACTTGCTAATGCAGAAGTTGTGGAGATACTTACCTACAATGTTGGTACTTGTGAACCCTGTTAGATTTCTGTAGTTCGCTATTATGTGATATAACTATTATTTTGTCACTAGAAATTCACAAGATATTTGTCTTATTTCCCCAGGCACTCTCTAGTAAATCAGCTTTTCAGAGGCATAAGCAGTGGTTGCAGCATGCTAAAACACGTAGTGCAAGACACAAAATTATGAAAGTGAGTTTAATGTGCTGAAGATCTTATTTTCTTTTGATTTTATGGTTGTTCGTGTTAGTTGAAAAAGAAATTAATCATTTGTTTCAGTTCTTAAGAGAGCAAGCTGCACTCTGTGCTGCTGAGATAACCATGGAAAAAGTAAGTGACTTCATTGCTGATTCTGAAGAGGAGAGTGAGGTGGAAGAATTACTAGATAATGCAACGCAGACCAAACCCTTGTTGGAGAAAATTTTCATGAAGGTTGTGGAAAGTTCTTCTCAAGGGAAATGTTATGAGGATTTCCTGGACGAAAAAAATGGAAGCCCTTGGGTGCCCAAGATCAATGGTAAACATAACAAGCATTTGCAGAAGATAAGTTTGGAGACAACGGGGGAGTTACAGGGAAATGGTGTTGCCAAGTTGGTACAAGCCAAGATTCCTATGTACAAGGAAGTTTTGCCCGGCTTGGAAAGTTGGCAGGCTGGCAAGGTTGCTTCTTGGCACAGTCTTGAAGGGCACTCCGTCCAGTGGTTTTGCGTGGTCTGCATAGATCGAAGAGGTAATATTTCTGTCATTCGAGGAAGCTTTTTTTGCATGGTCCAATTTCAGGCAGTTAATCTTGTTATTGTTTTTGCTGGTCCTTAATGGTTATTTGATAACATATAAAAATGGCTTCAGGCATGATGGCTGAGCTTACCACGGTATTGGCAGCTGTAGGTATCGGTATTTGTTCTTGTGTGGTAAGTGGCCTAAAATATTAAATCATATAATTTAATGCACTATGGCTGCTTTCCTTTGTTGATGTTGTAATTTGTTTTCATGACTAGGCTGAGATTGATAGGGGAAGGGGAATAGCGGTGATTTTGTTTCAAATAGAAGGGAACCTTGAGAATTTGGTACGTTACGCTGTACGACCATTTCACCTACTTGTTCAACATTTTTCCATATCCTCGGTCTCGTCTTCTTTTCTCTTTTGCATGAGAGTAATATTTCTGACACTTTTTCCTTTCCCCCTCTTTTAGGTTAAGGCTTGCTCAAGTGTGGATCTAATTCTCGGTGTACTCGGATGGTCTACGGGTTGCAGCTTGCCAGGCTCTGTTGAAAAGCACCAACCTGTTTGATGTCAAGTGCATAATGAACACAGTTTCTGGAAATAGTTCACCAAGGTGTTGCAATTTGCAAACTTGGGTTAGCAATTTTGCCCCCTGAAATTTAGCATACATATGGTATCTTACATTTTATATAGGTAAATAGTTGATCTATTTGTTGGACAAATGCGACAATAAAGTAGCAGCACCGACCAGTTCGTTAGGTCTGCCTTTGGGGATGTATATACGGAGAAATGAGTGATAGTTAAAAACTAGTATTACACATGTAAATGATACTTTTGAAAGGAGGATCCGCAGAATTTTTGTTATAGACCAGAACTTTTACATATATCTCGAATTGCTTTCACTCATTTCACCTGATTATCTGTTAACAGCATTTTTTACGTCCGGAGACATGGATTGGAAGTTCTGGTTCCTTCAACTACTAATTGAAGTCTAAACACATAATCAAAACTTAAATTTCTCCTTGAAATGATTGATCGTTCTCAATTCTCTATAGCTCATTAGACAATGAAGGTTCGCGGTTAAAGAGGTAGTGTGATAAAGCACCACCATGAGTGAACAGTAGTAGCAGTAGGACCAATACCCCTAGCATCAGGGACGACCAAAATCTCCTATTCCTTGAGTGGTTTATTTCAGCATTCATCGTCAAAAGCTCCACCGAACTTCCCTTACTCAAGATGGTTGAGTTTTCAGTAAGTTCATAATCGTATGAAGACTTACTTTTTTCGTCCTCGATCTGAATATGCTCTAAATCACGTTCTCCCACTATCAGTTCTTCTGTTTTTTGATGGTTCTTGAGTTCCAGGGCCAATGCTTCTATTTCCTCTGCAGGCCAAATTGCCTCGATTCCTTCCTCTGAGCCTTCTGATCCATCCTGTATCATATTGTCTTCACTGCTATTGCTGTCCTTCTCCTCATTGCTATCCTCACAACCAACACCATCACTAGTATCTTCAACTGATTCTTTGGGTGAGTTTTCCTCTGATGTTAACTTTTCCGTATCATAGTTTTCTTTCTCCTCCATCATCAAATCCTCACCAGAAAAGACAGGTCTCCCATTTTCTGTTCCACACAAGGCCGTCTCCAACGTGGAAAATTCTTCTAGTCCAATACATGACTCCGTATTTTCTTCTTTTGAATCGTCACTGATGGCGATCCCTTCAGGTTCAGGGTCAGTGGTGGAATTCTGATTCCCGTTGTTGAATGCTGGCTCGAGACTCTGTTCCTCAACGGAGTGGTCCCAGGAGCTGGTATGTGATGTATAATCCAAAGGTTTTATCTCGTGTAGTTCAGGTATTGTACTATCAATATCACCGGCGGCAACATCATTGATAGGTTCTTCAATTTCAACTGATTCCTTTGGTGAACTGTCCTCTGCAATAATACTTTCCGTATCACAAGTTTCTTTTTCTTCAGTGACGTTGACACTTTCCGTCAACGGCAACTCCTCCTCGGAGAAGTTACTGGTCTCATTCTTTGTACTAGCGGAGGAAAATTCTTCAACCTGTATGCAATCCTTGCAGGTCTCTCCGTTTTCTTCTTTTGAATCGTTGGCGATGAAGATGCTTGCGGAGTCAACGTTAGCATTTTCGTTCTGGGGACTGATCACAGGGTTGGAACCCAGTCCCTGAACAGAATTGCGCAATAAATCATTTAACATGCCTAGATTTACCATGAAAAATTCTTGTCATGTAGGGAACAAACATGTTGGTCAAGTTTACCGAGATCAAACTCTTGGGAGAGACCACGTCGCAATCGCAGGAATCAATCTTGGCTTCAACCATTTTATCGGATCCATAGCTTGCGCAACTGAGAAGAGAATGGTCTTAAATATATTTATTCAATTTGGCATTAAAAAAATATCACATAAAAGAATCTGATAGAACATATAACCATTGATCCTCATGAATAGTTGATGCCGGAGTGCCATGGATAACATCATCATCTCCTTTCCGGGAACCATCAGACTTGTTTCTCCTACTTTTCTTCACAGAAATAGCAGCGACCATGCTCATAACAGCTAGAGCACCGCCCCACAGAACCAACCCTCCAATATTTCCACCATTGAAACCTATCCGAGCCTTCTCTTTCCCACCTTTTTTTTTGTTCTCGTGCTTCTCCATGTGCCTTTTTCGTTTAAGATGTGGTATGTGCTTGTGTTTTCATGGCGTTGGTTTTGCTCGGGGATTTAATGATTCCAAACAAGTCTACACTATTCTTAAGGAAGACAAAAACAGAAAAAACATCAAAAAGGAGAGTCCTCAACTCAAGGAGTTATTGGCTTGGGAAAACCATGATTTTTTGGACAGGTTTGTCGCTTGGCATCCTTGTTTGCTTCCCATTCCCACCTATCTCAGACTCAAGAATCCTTTAGTGGGTGCCGTCTGTGAAGTAACATTGTCACCCAAAGATCACAGGGATGACACGTACATGGCAGATTGGATTTCGATTGGTGCGTGTCTCTCAGTGTCTGTCACGTTCTGATTGCTAACTTTAACACGAGGGTTGCGAAAGTGGAAGGACTACTGCTTCCCACGGTAGGTGTTGAAGTGTGGAATTTTCGATTGATGGATTGAATAACTGTTTTGGTCTTATCGGACTTTATGTTGTTTTTCTTCCTCAAGTATTATACTTTATAATATTGTCTTCCATTATAGGATAAAGGGCCGACCAACAGCGACCTACACTCGGTATAAGACAAAATCACTACAACAGTAACCGGTAGAGCTTTCCATAAACATTTACTCAATTACATTTCAATGATTCGTCTGGTGACTAAATTATTTTTATATACCATGTTCTAATAATTCTGATAATTATTATTGTTAATATTACTTAAATTAATTGACTAAACGAACCTCCAACTGTCGGAATAACTCCAAATGACAATCTTTTGCAGAGTTCAGATCTCCTGTCTAATATTATGGCGTCTTATTATATCCAATAAATCTCAGTCATTTATTTACGTGGGTTCCGCATGAGACCCTCGTAGGGTCTGCAAAATAAATGGCTGAGATTTCATGAGACAGAGTAAAACTGGATAGAAGATCTAGACTCTTTTTGCATAGCTTGCAATTAGACTTTGATGTGATGTAACCTGACATGCTCCAACAGGGAACAATTGTTTTAGGCCCAACTTGTTCCAGGCTTTTTAATTAATGGACCGGATGAAAGTCAGAAGTTTAGGCCCTGACGCAAAAAAATGCAGAGATCATGTTTATTCTTGTTGAAATAATTTTGTTATTATAAAATATTTTAAATATGTTTCTTCTTATTAAACACTGAATAAAATATCTAACTCAATTACATCAAAATTTAACTCATTTATCTCGTATAATAATTTTTTCCCCTTCAAATTACTTATTTTAAGCATTTTCTTGGTTATAAGGAACTCGTGTGTTGAAGTTAAATTAAGGTATATATAATTAGATTAGAACATATATCTGACAAAACTTAATTATATATCACTGTTAAATTAATTTTTTAAACAAGTATATTCATTATCAAACAAATAAAAATAACATCTCATTACAACTCATTCAATTATTCAAATAATAGAATGAAAAACTTTGTTCACCTTTCAAGAATGGTTTCATAATAGATCACTAAAACTTTTTTTACTGTAAAATAACAAAGGAAACTAATTATAAGCAGTTTGAGAAAAAATAAAGAAATTTATGAAACAATTACTACATTAAATTGCAATTGTTAAGAAATCTAATTTCTAGACATTTCCTTGAACAAATGTTGCTTGATTCTTATCTACAATAAAACTTTAAAAATTCAAGCAATTTGATTACTGAAACACTCTCTTAAAAATTCTAGCAATCTTTTCAAGCTACATATTGTAAATGAGAGCAATAACATAAGCACATAAAACTTGCCTTTTGATTCTACTATAAGAAGAAAACTTGCCATCTATACTTCTCAAGCTGGAATCCAATGCAATTAATCCAAATTATCATAAGTTTTAAAGACATTTGGACCAATTACACTTAAAGAATAAATGAAAATCATATTCATGATCATATCCACGTAGAGTCCACACAAGTATATTTTTAGTAAATAACCATCCCTTAAAAGTCAACAAACACAAAAGGAATGTTTTAGTATGTTTAACCTTTTCCAAACAAACCTTTCAACTTCACCTATCAATTAAATGTAACCAATGGATATGGTATATTTCCCATCATAAGTATATCTTCCATTCCTTTATTGAAACAACACTGGAAAACAATTCTTGATAATTGCTGTCTAGTTTTAAAATTTAAAAATTTAAAATCTAACTCCACCTTGAGATTTACTAAAGGATACATACTACCAGGTCACCAGATTTAAGGTCTTAGCATTAGAAGTTATTGTGTGGAGTATAAAACCATAGAATTTTGTTTGAGAAAGTTAAATGGAGTAATGGAGCAACAAGTAGAGAAAAATGTGAGAAAAATAAGACACAAGAAATTATATCTACAGTACCAATCTTTTTCACAATAATATTTTCTTGTAAAATTATGTCTCTGGACGAAGTGGTACTTGACATTAATATGCTTTGTTTTTTCATGAAACATTTGATCTTTGGTCAGATGGATAACACTTTCGCTGTCACAATAAACAATAGTCACATGTTGATTTGAATTCAAATTCACTAAATAAGTCTCGTAACCAAATAACTTCCTTAATTGCCTCCATAGTAGCCATTTATTCTATTTCTATAGTGGACAATGTAACTATAGGCTGTAAGGTAGCTTTCCCACTGATGACACTACTTTCAAGTGTGAATACATAATTGGTGATTGATCTCCTTTTACCCAAATCACCTGTATAATCTGAGTCATCAAAACTAACTACACAATTTGTACTTCTTCCAAACTCCAAATATGGGTTAATAGGATCACGTAAATATCTCAAAATCTATTTGACTGCATGTCAATGTTCTTTTCTTGGATTATATCTACTTACTACACTAACATCATGTGAATTAGGATGTGTGCAAACCATTTCTTACATCATACTACCAACTGCATTAGAGTAAGGAACTTATGTCATAGACTTAATTTCTGCATCTGTTTGTGGCGATAAAGCAACTGAAAGCCTAAAATGAGCAGCAATAGGAGTACTTATAGGTTTAACATCTTTCATACTAAAATGTTCTAAAACCTTCTTAATAAAACTCTTTTGAGTAAGGTAAAGTTTGCTTGTAAGTTTATTTCTTTGAATTTCCATCCCTAAAAATTTCTTAATTGCTCCCAAATCTTTCATCTCAAATTCACTATTAAGTTCGACTTTTAGCCTGCTAATCTAAAAAATGTTCTTGACATCAATAAGCATATCAACAATATAAAGCAATAGATAAATGAATGTGCCATCATCAATTTTTCTGAAATAAACACAATTATCATATTGATTTCTAAAATAGCCATGATTTACCATAAATGAGTCAAACTGCTTATACCACTGCCTAGGAGATTGTTTTAAACCATATAATGACTTCTTCAACAAACAAACATGGTCTTTCTTTCCTTCAATTTCAAAACCTTTAAGTTGTTGCATATATATTTTCTTTTTTAATTCACCATGCAAAAACGCAATTTTAACATCCAACTACTCTAATTCGAAATCATGAATAGCTACTAATGCAAGAAAGATACAAATAGAGCTATGTTTATCAATAGGTGAGAAAACATCATTAAAGTCAGTTCCTTAAACCTAATTGTAGCCTTTTGCAACCAATCATGCCTTGTATCTGGCATTTTCAGTGCTAGAAGTTCCAATAATTTTCTTATATTTTGGCGGTTTGAATAACTCCCATGTTTCATTTTTATGGAGAGACCCAATCTCTTTTTGCATAGCAACCACCAATTTGGTAGAATTATCACAAGAAACAACTTCTGAAGTGGAAGGCTCACCAACACCTTTATTTCTTACATTGTTGCAAATGCATATGCCGCCAAATCTACTGATCGCGGCTCTGTCGTTCGATTAATTTAATCGACCTTGGAAACCGGTCAAAATAAAAATGTTCCAAGATTGCAGCAAGCTGAACCTCGGGTCGTCTCTCTCGACGGAATCACTTCAGAAAATGATCCTAAGACTAGCCTAAAGTTGTAACATGCAATTAAAGCAATAAAAGGGGGTTTTGTATGATTTACTAAAATTAAAGAAAACAAAGTATGAAAGACTATTTTTTTGGATTTTGGGAACTTTGAACAATTGGAAAAGACTATGATTTAAAACAATTTACTAAAACTCTCCTGAAAATGCGGCTCGGGTTATCATCGTTCAAATTGA
>JAOTAZ010000009.1:15484398-15499990 GCA_025629785.1 Erythroxylum oxycarpum | reverse complement strand
AAGTTAAATTATATAAATATCATCAAATTGTATCAAAAAAATTAATATAACATTAAAAGATGATACTTTACTCCTATACAAAATATTAATAATAATTTGAGCAACCCTTATAAATAAAACAATATTGAGAAAACTTAACAAATTGGAATATGTATAAAAATATTAACAAAGATTCTCAAATTAAGAAATATTTAAGCATAACCAGAATGACTATCAAGTGTTGTCTAAGTCCATACACTATGATTTCTAGGATTCATAGATTTGAAGAAATCTGATTACACTATGATTTCTAATAGTCATTTCATTAAAAAGTTAGGTAAAATAAGCTATGATTTATCTTTATTAAACTGAAATAGGGGCAATTGGTTGACAATTTGATGTTTAGGTTTTGTATGATTAATAGGATGGAGGAAGATTTCATTTTACTTTAACATCTCCTATTAAATCAGAGACAAAACTATTGTATTCAATGATGATTGAAATGTCCAATGCGTCGAATTCATTGTTCGAGTTTACATGCAGTATGTTATTTGGTTGAATTAGGTTTTTCAGATTGATGGCTTATTAGGAAGTAGCAGGAAGAATTAGGTTCTTCCCTGAAGACCAAGCATATCTCAGTACTACATTTGAAGGAACTTTGTAATCCTTTTTCAAGTTAAGCATGATGCGAATTTCCTCCTTTCAAGTTTACACATATCATCTTTATCTATTTTAAGTTCCTCTTATTCTTCACATACAAATATGTGGACATGTATATTCCTTGTACATCTTCTATTCTTTTGTCAAGGGTACACAGCCCCAGAGTATGCCATCAGAGGAGAGTTGTCCAAAAAAGTAGACGTTTATAACTTTGGAGTACTTGTTTTTGAAATCATTAATTGTAGGAAGAACATTATATTTTGAATATGTTAAAGGTTGAATTTCATTAAGTCCATAATGACTATATGATAGCATATATAAATGTAACTTTTTGGTCATTGATATTATATATTTTAGGATATATATTAATGTATGTATGGATAATTTTAATATTATATATTATTATCTTAGTGAAAAATTAATGTATTTTGTTGCTAATGAAAGGGAAAACTTCTGTTTTTGTTATTAGATAATGTTGCCTAAAAAATCCAGTTCATTGCCTTATAAAGATTCAAACTATTACTATATCTATTCAATATTGTTACTATAGTTTGAAACTGTTTTGTTGTCTTAGTCAAAATTTTAGGCAACTTTATTCATTTTTTGCGTAATAAATTTTTTTGTTGCTTTACACCTATAGTAGCACCACTTTATTTAATGGTATATATTATGATGCCTCAATAAGAAGACAACAATAATTGTACTTATAGTTATGCTTTTGTCTATTATCTAAACCTCTTTTTACTGTAGTCCTTATGCCTAAGATTTGTTGGAATGTCTAAGAGTGAGTAAGTGTAGGAAGAATAGATCATAAGCTTGCTTTCTTCAAGTAATAGTTATGTATCCATTTCACCTTAAGGTTTTCTTTTTCAATTAAAATTTTCCTAATCCTTTTAGCTAGTTGGACTTTACTTATTCTACTAACAGAAGTGAGTCCTAATCCTCCTAGATACTTAAACTGACAAATCTGATTCCACTTGATAAAAAGGATATTTATGAGAGGGATTGAGGCCTTTCCATATGAAGTCCTTAATGAGCTTATCAAGGGTCTTTATAACTCCCTTTAGAATAGCTATGTATGAGAGCCAATAATTGTATAAGTTGCTAATATTGGCAAAGGATAGTTAGAGTCCACCTTCTTATGATAGATATCTACTATACCAAGCTTGCACTCTTTTTTAAATAGAGTTTATCAAAGGAGAACAATCCTTTGAACTAAATCTTTTTACATATACTAGGATCCCAAGGTATTTGAAGGGGGATTTATAATGTTTAATCCCTTTAAGGCAAAAAGACTCAAATTTGCTAATATTTTAGCTAGAAGGTACTATAAGAGAACTCTTACTAGGGTTGAAAGTAAGGTCTTAAACATCTTTGAACTCTTATTAGGGAGTCCATGAGTTTAAGATTGATGATTGATCTACTCCACATAACATTAAAAGGTCATTTGTAAAGGAGAGTTGGGAAATTTTAAGCTTACCACATCTAGAGCGATACTTGAAATCTAGCTTGTTTCTAATGTGCAGGGCTATAATCATTGAGAGAAATTCCATACATATAGTAAACAGATATGGTGACAAGGTATCACCTTGTTTGAGTCCTTGGAAGGCTTTGAATATTACAATAGGTTTTCTTACCAAGATAGAGTAGGACATTAAAGTTATGCAAACTAAATTCCATTTCACAAGCTTATCAAGATAACCAAAGGCAAAAAGATCCTCCTTAAGGAAGCACCACTTCACTAAGTCAAAAGCTTTGTTAAAATCAATTTTTAAGGCATATAACATGAGTTATAACCCCTGAACAACTCTTGAACTATATGTACTTTGTCACTTATGCATCTGGCATTTAGGTAAGCACACTGACTTGGATTAATGATAGCTCTAAAAGCAACCTTTAGCCTATTTGCCAATATTTTGGAGATCAATTTATATACAACATTGCTATAGGCAATAGGTCTGTAGTATTCCAAGTGAAAATATTTGGCATTTTTATAACCAAACAAAGGAAGATCTTGTTTATTTCAATTAACATTCTCCCTTAGTTGAAGAATTCTTTAATTGTGCTGATGATCATATAACTAATTATGTCCCAGTAGCATAAAAGAACCTGGCATTAAATCCATCTAGCCTGGGGGACTTATCTAGGTGTAAAAAGAACAAGTTGCTTTAATATCCTCTAATGTAAATCCTTTAGTGATATCACTATGAAAGAGAGATGGCAAAGAGCCATCAAAAGAAGTAAGGGGATCGTGTGAACTCTAGTGATAAAATGTCTAGGTGAACTCTAGTGTACACACCCACCGATTCCTAGTGTTGACTTGACTTTCAACCGTGGTGAGTTTGAACTACAGTCAACAAGAGTGTCATAACCATGGGTGATGACCTCGTCAGTGTCTAGACCCTAGGTGTAGAATCACCCACAAGTCTTGTAGAAAGGTATCGATACATGGACTCGACTTTTATGTACCAGCGTCAAGGGTACTGGGGTCACTTAATTGTTGTGCCTAGCACAAGATTGGCTAATTGTTACCTCACCAGTCACAAAAACCATATAAAAATATTAAGTACAAAATTCAAGTAAGGAACCATGCCTTTATTTATCGGTCCAACCGATAAAATGGAACCTTGTTGTGGCTCTAAGCCAAAATAGAACATATACATGCAACATACGTGACTCGATTATGCATATGTAAATTCCAAAAGATTTTTTATGCAATAAAAGTCATCTTTTGCACTCCTAATGCAAAGTTGTTCAAAACTATAGTTTCGGAAAATAAAACATTGTCCTTTTCACTTTAAGTGCAGGTTTGTTAAAAACAATATCATTTCCCAAAATACGTAATAAAAACATCAGTTGCATTCCAAGTGCAAAGAGTTATTCAAAACAATGTTGTTTATTAAATACATAAGTATGCTAGCGTCCATTTGAGATTTACTATGCATTACCTAGGTCCAAAATTCACATACAAGTCATCATACAAGTCTTTGTATGTTCTAATCTCATTTGAGAGATATAGTTTCCGCAATTCACCTCAAAAGAAGGTGTACACTCCCCTAACTTCAACAATTCTCGGTAGGAGCTCCTTGATTCATAACTCCTGAGCCTTTACACATAAAAAAAATACAATGTATTTACTACTCAAACATATATCTCATATTTATACATCATCACATAAGTGTATAAAACACAATATCACTATCTTTAAGCTATAAGATTCGGCTATTACTCATCAATTTGAGCAAATTTACTCTAAGTAAATATGAAAGTCGCTTTCCAATGTATATCATTATGAATCCTTAAATCCTAAGCCAAGTTCACTTAGACATTTTATCAACCACCTAATGTGCATGACTTTCAAGTCATATTTTCAAGACTTTATCATAGTAATTCATGCTCCTATCTTTTTATATAACAAACATTTCCAAAAAAACAACACATTTTATCACTCCATTCAATCCAATTCCCTTCATTTTAGCCATATTCATCATAATTATACAACTCATTACATTAATCCATTCCTTCTCCCATCATCACAATAAGAATTTCATAGACATACAAGTAATGTTTCAAATAGATTTCTCATATCGGGTTTGTTCAGTGAACTTGTTCTCTAGTAAGCACCCACACGTTTGTTTAAGTATCTCTATATTTTAGCCTATGAGATCGACTACCTCTATCATAAGGAAAAACAAAACGTGTGCTAGTCTTTTCACGTTCTATTAATGTTCAATCTTAATAGAACAATAACTAGGAATATTTAAGAATAATACATTAATGCAATATGAATCTCATAATTATAATCTCATTATAATTCATTCGTAATGTACAATTATTACATGGACTTTATCATATACATCTAAACATGTACAAGATAAAGAATGTCTTTAAATAATTTGTCACTAAATTACAACCAAGGCAATTGGCTATAGGGTATAAACCAACAAATTAAACTTTACACTGTCTGAACCAGGGCCATAGCCATAGTCATAATACCTAGCAGAGCTACCTGGCAAGCATACCAATTGCCACTCTTTGATTTGTATACACCATTAATGAAGTTCTTCATGCGTTCGAACTTCGAAATTATAATTCAGCGCTGAACTTAGAAGATAGTAGTTGAGCTACTTTCTTTTAATCATGTCAATAGTTTACACTTTCTTTACTTTTTTTAAATTTAAATAAGGGCTTAGCAGTTGAAATATGTTAAAAGGTTGAGATCTTATCGAAATTAATGATAAAACATAATTTAATTGATTTGAGTTTGAGTTCGACAAATCAAACTTTAAGTCTGAGGATATGACAGGTTTAGATCTTTTAGATTCATCTAAAATTTGATTAGAGGAAAATTAGTTTTAAGTTTAATTGAATTTTAATTGATCTTAGACTTGTAAGAAAAATCTAATTCTTAATTTTTTTCTCAAGTTGTTAAAAAATACAGATTATCTTTTATAAGAAAGAAAGTATTTAGTAATTCATTCGCTCAAATTAATTTTTTATCTCCTTTTTTTTAAGATAAGAAAGTATTTACTAATCTATTAGTTCAAAACAGAATGTCATACATATGTTACATAAGGGTTAAATTGGATAATTGAACAATAACTAATAGTATACGTAAATGATGGTATATATCATACAGATGATTGCACTGCATTTGTTAGAAGCCGAGTTACATCCAGATGTTGCATTAAACTCCTATACATTTTAGATCTTTTCTGGCTCAAATTTACCATTAGCTACCAGTTAAATGATAGATAAAGTTAATAATTACTCTTCATTGTTTCTTTTCTTTTATTTCTTAGTAATAATTTTCATTGTTTCTTAAGCCGCCTTCAATCTCAAATTAGGCACAATTTAAATGTAGAGGCTGGAATACGAGCATCTTACTATATTTAAATGAAAACGATGGAGTTGTTTATTTGCACTACTAAAATACTATAGACACGTAAAATATTGTTTCATATGGCACTGGACAGACAAAATCATTAGATATAGCTAAAATTATCAATAATTAACTTTAAATATGAATTACGAACAATTTGGTGTATGAGTTCCCAAGTTTCACGTAATAATAGAAAGTAATGGATAGTACTGGCAATAGACTGATCCAAATTTAAAAAAATTTTAAATTTGAGATTAATCACTAATTTGATAAGTTATTAATTAAGCTCTAATAGCCATCAGGAACAGGCTCTTGACTGTAGAAGAAAGGCCCCACGGTGAACAGTTTCATCTTCTTCTCATTCAATATGCGATAAGCAGAAAGAAGAGCACCGGTAAGTCCTCCATTAACATCGGTGGGAAAACTACAGGTCTCCAACGGAGTGCTATGGAGGAATGCCTTGCACTGTGAGAGTTTTAGGTGGTTGCCGATTTGAGAAGGCAATAATGTTGCAAAGAAGTAACCATTTTCATCACTTGGAGAACTCATGAATGCAAATGGTGCCACCTCGTACCCGCGGTCGTCCACGGCCAGATATTTTATTCTTGACGTTGCTCCTATATTAACATATACACATGGCTACGTGAATGATTGAGCTTAAGCTTAGTGCATAATTATAGAAATGACTCGTGAATATTTGAGTTTAGTTCGTACCTTGGACTGGTAAATAACCGGAGCCTGATTTGCATAATATAACTCCTTCAATAGCAATTGGGATTGGTTGGTCATTTATTTCTGATTGTGGCTGGACAAAATTGTCTGGTTTGGGGACATTGCCATAGTCAGCAGACCCAACCACAAGCAAGGACAGGAGAATCAAACAGGTTGCGAGCAAAGGTGAGGAGCGGGCCATTTCTTCTTCTGCGTACAAATGTAAGTAAGCCGAGTTTAAAACTTTTATAGCAGGAAGGAGGAAGTGATGTTGGAATCCGATGTATAATATTTCACAAGACTGACTTATTTGGGAGCACGTATGATAAGCCAATAATCATGTCCCCTTGCTGAAGCTGCACTAATTTAGCGAAAAATGTTTGACGTTATAAACATAAATGTAAGGTGTGTGCCCCAGCTAGATGGGTCTGCAAGCTTTGATACGTAATTTCTCGTACTAAATTTTATTGTTGTTACTGTTCTTCACTTTCCTGATTTTCTATATCCAATCCAAATATCTTGTAAGCTGTAATGCAAATGGAGTTGCACACAATCTTAAGCCACTTCAAGCCCTAGTATACAAGCTTGTGTTGATGACTTATTGAATATGGCTGCACGAAACCTAGAACGACGCATCATTATTTGTTCTTCAGGAATTCATCAAGAAAATTGTGCTCTCCATGTTAAGGTAACAACGTGCGCTTGCATACACGTTCTTGTATAAAAATGAGTTAGCATCGGTCACGTTCTTGAGAAGGCAGTTTAAATAATGAAATTAGTAGGTTACAAAGCATAAACTTCCATTTCAAAAGTCTTTGCAGAAATAAACAAATTAAAACCATCCAGCTTTCAACCATGCTTTAAATTATAAATCATAATTGATATAAAACTTGGTATATTTGAATATTCAATTGTTTATAATGACCATCTTCTTTGTGTTCGATCTCCTTCTCTGTATAGTCGGAGTCCAGATCCTCTGTCCAGTTTTATGGTATCTTATTCTGTCATATGAATCTCAGTCATTTATTTATGCGGATCCCACGTTTATTTATACGGGATCCACGTGTCGTAGAGCCTATATAAATGAATGGTTAAAATTCATGAGACAGAATAAGACATCATAAAATTGGACAGAAAATTTTGCCCCATATAGCCAATGTCATATTGTTCTATTTTCTTTTATTTTGCTATGGATATATGTTGCAGGCCAAAATTCAATATCTAGCAACCCGGATCAGTCTTAGTTGATTTCACATATCAGAAGTGCTAGGATCAGAAAAATGCTGTTAAAATACAATGATTATCTTGTCTCCTAAAATATATGAAAGGTGTAATGATTGAGTCAATATGTTATTGTGGCAAAAATAGAACTTTGTTAAGATTGTTACAAATTTATTATAAATATGAGAATGACTACAATAAAGGAGTACAAAAAAGTTATTTCCCACAATTCTTTGCCTCCTCCCTTGGCTCTTCGCTCTCACTCTCTTGTATCTCCTTTCTGTCTTTTCTTTCATCTTCTAACGTCAACTCAACAAATTCCCATCTTTTTTCCTTCCACCTAGAAATTGCTAGCATCATTTGGTGCTTTCGTTGAGAGAGCTATGACTATCGAAGGAATGACCACACATTCCAAGGCTATTGAGGACCAAATCTCCATACTCACCAACCAATACAATCAACAATCAATTGTGATTGCTGAACACACCTCTACCTTGGAGAAACTGCAGTAACAACGCAATGAGTCTCTTAAGCTCAACACTTCCATATCTACTCATACCACCGTCCTCCATGACATATCCTCTTCGGCTTACATTGTAACTTAATCTCCTTTTATACATGTAACTACACTACCCTCCGATCCAACCCACACATACACACCCAGATTACCGAAACTTGAAATTCCTCTATTCAATGGTGACAATATTCAAGGTTGGTTATTCTATATTGAACACTTCTTTGCATATCACAACACCCCCTTTGAACAGGAACTCACCAGTGCTACATTTTATATGATAGGCATAACTTTGCAATGGTATCAATGGATGTTGAAGTTTTGATGAATGTAGTTTCACACAAACCGTGAATTAGCCACAACAGTTATAAGCTTTCTGACCAATGTGAAAACAAAACAAAATAAAAAACGCAAAATAACAAATAAACACTAAAATTTGTTAACACAGTTCGGCACACATTGTCTATATCTATGAGACTCTTATCTAGATTAATACTTTCACTAATGACAATAATTTTATACAAGGCTTTATTGAGCCGACTCACTCAACCCTTAACACTATCTCTCGTCCTCATAACTTATGAAAGTAGTTCATTTTCATTAACAAGACTGACTTGTACTAACCTCAATAGAGAATTTTCTCAATAACTTTAACGAAAAAGATAATAAATAGACAACTCAAGTGATTAAAATAATAACAAATATAAATGAATACACTTGAGAAAAGAAACACAACTTTCATAATTAATTCAGCTCCTTCAATAAAAGAACAGAAAGTTGTTCACCAAGATTATTGTCATATCCAGTTGCTAGAATTTTCAAACATCACTTCCACTTCATTTGTCGTTCAATAATAGAGAAATATCTAGCTGAAGAATTTCACAAATTACCCAGCCAAAAACACGCAAATGCTTAGAGATAAAACAAGAATCACAAATGATGCACACCCATAATTAATGACAACCCAACCATAAAAAGGTGCAGCACAAACGCTTCAGCCTTAGGTTGTGTGATACACCTAAAACTGCAGGTCCAACAATTCAGCCTCACAAAAAGCACACATTCATTTCAAGAAAACCATCTGCTTAAATTTCCCTAAATTTTCAGTCAATAACTACAAAGAATGCATGCCATCAATGATTATTCTGCTCACTAAAGTCATACAAGACCCACACACAAATGCAGCAGCAATAATCATTCCCACGGACAAAACCGATGGTCTAGCCACATCACAAATAAATCAAGAGACAAACCTTAACTGCAAGGCCATCCAATCATCAACAAAAAAATCAAAGAAAATGCAACACAAAACCTTAAGCCAAGTTAACATGATACAATAGAGAAGTTTGAAACAAATAGACTTCTATCTCAATGCAATCAGCTCACAAACATTATCAACAATATCCCTAGATATCCAGTTGCCAAGTCATCCAATATATTTCAATTTTACTCTCCAAAAGTGACAACATTCAGCCTTCTACATACATGAACCCCATCCATATTCCAATTGTCATAATCAATTTAAATTCCAAAAAAATTGCTTCCTAAGATAGTTATTATCCAAAAATATACTATCATCTTAATTAGGATTTTAAACCTTATCAAATTTTTCTTGAAAGAGCCCTATATAAATACAACTAGGTCTAATTATCAAATAATGTCTAAAATTAAATAATAAGATATAATCACCTATATCTTAACAGATGCATTCCACTTCTCAGTTGACATCTTGGGAGGCATTCACTCAGCAACTTGATCTTAGATTTGGACCATCCAAATTTATAAACCATGAAGAACAACTCTACAAGCTGAAGCAAAACACCACCGTGGCAGATTACCTTGCCAAATTTGAGGTCGTGTCAATGCGAACAATAAGATTGAGTGATTCTAACTTGCTCAATTGCTTTATTTCGGGTCTTAGAGATGACATCCAATGAGAGATGCTCTTTTTCCTGAAACTGCAAACTCTCCATGAAGCCATAGTGTTAGCCCCGAAATTTTTTTAAATTTAGCATGATTAGATTAAATTAAGTAGAGTGAGTTAGCATTAATTAAGATGACATTGATTAATTATAATAGCATTAATTATGTTAGGTGGCATGATTAAATGTACCTAAATGTGTTAAATGAAATTTAATGGGAATGGGCCTCAGCAAGGCTCGTATCCCGGGACCATCGGGCTTTAAAATCGGGGTCCGACACATAGGCACAGCTAAGCTTATGGAGGACAAATGTAATGCAACAAAGGCTTATCTGCCTCAAACCATCCACAATAAAACACAACCCCCTCTTACCCTATTCTCAACCTTACCACCTCAAAGCCTAAACACGACACCTAAGCAAACAACCCAGAAACTCAAACACACTACAGTACCCATCAAGAGACTCTCTTTGACTGAAATGGCAACTAGATGACAAAAGGGTCTATGATTTAATTGCAATGAGAAATTCATTTTGGGACATCGGTGCAAGCCACCTCAATTTCTCTGTCTCATTGCTGAAGAGGACTCAGTGACAGCGAAATGAGATGCAAATGAACCAAAAGATGATGTTAATATTGGGAAATATACCGGTGGGGTTTCTATCACTGGTCGATTGATCATTGTTTTGATTGATTGGGGATTAACAAATCACTTCATCCAAACTTGATTAGCCACTCATTTGTGACTACCCATCCAAGCCTCACCTCAACTTAAAGTGATCGTGGGTAATGGTGAATCTCTAGAGTGTGCTAGTACTTATTGATAAACACCAATCTAGCTAGGATAGGTGGTGTTTACTGTCAATTTACTACTCCTACCCATTTATAAAATAGACCTTGTTTTAGGGGTTCAGTGGCTCTCTGAATTAGGGACCATTTTATTTTATTACAACTTTTATGAATGGAGTTTAAACATCAAGGTTCTATGTTCCGACCAAGTGAGTTACAGCAACCAAACTTGGCCCATATATCTCTACAGCCACTCAAACGTTATAACAACACTCAAGTAATAACCCAATTTTATCATCTCTCTATCGACCCAATTCACTCCTCCCCTAAACTAGTGTCCGGAGCCAATGCCCTTCACATTTTCTCAACGCCCTCAACACCCTATTTACCAAATTTCAGAAAATTTTCTTTACTCCCACTGGGTTACTGCCTCAGAGATCCTTGGATCATCGCATTCCTCTCTTGCCCAATACCCCACCAGTCAACATAAGACCATACTGCTACCACCATTTTAAGAAATCTGAGATAAAAAAACTAGTTGGAGAAATGTTAAAGGATGGTATAATCTATCCCAGTACAAGCCCCTTCTCTTCCCCAATACTTTTGGTTAAAAAGAAGGATGTCTCATGGCACTTCTGTGTCGATTATCATGCTCTAAACGTGGTAACAGTCAAAGATCAGTTTCTAATTCCAACAGTGGATGAGCTTTTGGATGAACTCCATGGAGCTTCTGTGTTCTCTAAACTTAACCTTTGCGCAGGTTATCACCAAGTTCGAATTCACCCACCCAATATTGAGAAGACAACATTTTGAACAAACGAAGGTCATTACGAGTTCACTGTCATGTCGTTTGGACTCTCCAACGCTCCCTCCACGATCCAAACAGTAATGAACTTAATTTTTTGAAAGACACTACGACAAAATGTCCTTGTATTCTTTGACGACATCCTAGTGTATAGCCCCAACTAGGAGAAGCATTTGCAACATTTGGAGTCGGTATTCAATATCTTACATAACAACTCTTTATTTGCAAAGCTCTCTAAATGTGAATTGGGTTGAACTAAATTAGGTTATCTTAGCTTGCGGGTGTGGCGGTCGATCTAGAGAAGGTAATTGCTATTCAAAGTTGGCCTGTACCAAATAGTGTTAAGAGTTTGCGTGGATTTTTAGAGCTTATAGGGTGGTACTATTGAAGGTTCATGGCAAGGTATCCTATCATTGTTGTTCCTTTGACACAACCCTTGTGCAAAAAAATCTTTTATATGGAATATGGAGGGCACCACAGCATTTGAAACTTTAAAGAGGGCCCTATCTAGCATGTCAGTATTGGCCCTTCAAAATTTCGATGAACCTTTTGTGCTATAAACGGATGCTTCTGGTTCAAGGATTGGAGCAATTTTATCACAAAATGGACATTAGATAACATTTTTCAGTAAGGAATTATCACCACGACTTCAAAATTCTTCCACCTATTGTCAATAAATATTTGCAATAACTGAATCCATTTGATGATGGTGACAATATCCTTTTTAGAGGCGATTCACAATCTAAACTGATCCCTAAAGTTTGCGTGCTCTCCATAATCAGGTCATTCAAAAACCTAAACAATAAAAATGGCTTACCAAACTTCTTGGGTATAATTTTGATATTGTATATAAACCTGGAGCTGAGAATAAACCAGTCGGTGCATTGTCTAGAGTTTCCTATAACACTTTCCTTGCCCTTCAGACAGTTTCTAAACCAGTGGTTGCTATTTGGGATACTTTACGAGAATTTTACAAGACTCATGAAGCTTCTACCCAATTACTTCTATTCAAGATCCCATGTTTATTTTCTGCACCACATCGTGAAGGATGCATTGGTTTGGTACAAAGGCAAAGTTCTCATACCTCTGAAATTTGCATTTCACCTTAATCTTGCGTGAATTTCAAAACTCACCCATCAGAGGACATGGTCGAAATACAACGAACACTTGCTCGCATTGCTAGCCTTTTTTATTAGACAAAGATAGGCAAAGTATTTAGAAATATGTGGCAAAATGTCAAGTTTTTCAGACAGTTAAGCCATTCAATAAAGCGCCACAATGTCTACTCTAACCACTCCCCATTCCTAGAAAGATATAGGATTCATTGTCTATGGATTTTATGACTCACCTGCCCCTCTTTGTTAACAAAACCACAATTTTGGTAGTAGTAGATAGTTTCTCTAAGCATGCTCATTTCTCTGACTTAGGAGTACATTTTTCAGCTCCACAAGTTACTGAGATCTTCATTTGAGATATAGTGCGCCTTTATGGTTTCCTAACTAGCATTGTCTCTGATAGGGACCCTATCTTCATGAGTTCTTTTTGGAGAGAATTGTTCAAGCTACAGCGAACTGCTCTTGTAAGCAGCAGCAGTTATCACCCCCAAATCGATGGACAAACTGAGGTACTCAATCGCTGCTTGAAATATTATTTGTGTTGCTTCGCTTTAGACCATCCCAAGCAATGGTTTTAGTTTTTTCCATAAGCTAAGTGACATTACAACACTTCACGGCACTCTACCATGAGAATGTCTCCATTTGAGGCTATATTTAGGCGTTCCCCATTAACACTTCTGGACTATATCGACTCCTCCACTACAATTGCTGATATTGAAGACTTGTTGAAGTCACGAGTTGATGTGTTAAACACTCTCTAGGCCAACCTATCGCGTACCCAAATTCGCATGAAAAATCAATTCGATTGTAAAAGAACTGATGTTTCTTTTCAGGTGAATGACTAGGTATTTATGAAGTTGCAGCTCTACCACCAATCCGCCGTAGCTTACCGGCAATCCAACAAGCTCTACAAATGATTATATGGTCCATTCTGCATTGCTGAGCGAATTGATCAAGTTGCATATTGGCTAGCTCTACCCCCTTCAGCTCAAATACATAACGTGTTTCATGTATCTAATTTGAAGAAATGTGTCGGTGATCTGTCAAGATAGAATATTCCCTTATCACACAGTTTATTGATTCTTAACTTGTTCTTAAACCTACTGCTATGCTTGGGTATCGCAAGATTATACAACAAGGCCAGGTTCGTCCTCAATTTTTGGTCTAATGGGAGAACCAACCTCCTTCTAGTGCTACCTGGGAAACTCTACATGAATTCCAGTAGGGTTTTCCTAACTTTGACCTTAAGGACAAGGTGCTTTTTGAAGGGGGAGCAATGTTGCAGGCTAGAATTTAATTGCTAGCATCCCAAATTAGTCTCAATTGATTTCACAAAGAAGAAGTATTAGGATAGGTAAATTTTCGTTAAAATACAATGATTATCTTGTCTCCTAAAATGTGTGAGAGGTGTAATTATTGAGTGAATATCTTGTTGAGGAAAAAATAGGAACTCTGTTAAGATTAGTATAGACTTATTATAAATATGAGAATAAATACAAAAAAGGAGTGTCTCTTAGATTAAGAAGGATACGAAACAATGCGCTCAAATATTTTGAGCACTGGACCTTTGCCCAATTTGAATCGTGCTTATGCCATTGTGGTTCAACAAGGTTCAACAAGAGCAGGTGCAAACTATGATGCAAACAAAAGAAGAAAGAGCCTATCCTATTGGTTTCGTTGTCCGAGCAAATGGGTGAAATTTAGAGGGAGAAAAAGATAACTCAGTTTGCTCTCATTGCATCTGAGAGGGACATGATGCTGAAAGTTGTTTGCAGTTGATAGGTTATCCAAAGTGGAAGGGTAATGGATAACGTGGAAACTCAGTTGGCGAGGAGGTAGTCAAAAGTATGGTAATGGAAGTGGACGCAATAAAGGAGGTGTTACTCGTGCTAATGTCACTCCAGTAACTAGACTTGTGATAGATTCAGATCGAAAAGGCCTCAATGGGTTGAACGATGAGTATTGGGTAACCTTGCTAGGCATGTTAGGCTCTCATCAAACTAGTGGCCATGAGAAGCTAACAGGTAAGCAAAAAATGTTACATTGGATTATTGACATGGGAGCTTCTCATCATATGACAGGAACTTTGGCATTTTTGAGTGAATTGCATCATATCGTGCCATGTTCCGTCGGGATACCAAATGGAGATAAGACTATGACAGTGAAAGAAGGAACTGTTCTGTTTAGAAAAGGCTTGAAATTGCGTCAAGTTCTCTTTGTGCCACATTTGAATTGCAATATGATATCTGTATCACAACTACTTAATGATTCAGATTTGGTTATTCAATTCACTAATAAAATATGTGCTATACATGACCTAAATTTGAGGAGGCTGATTAGAGCAGGTGAGCAGCGTGAGGGGTTGTACTACCTTAGAGGAGTGATGCCAATGCATGCTTGTAAGGTGGCTATTGTAGTATCGTTTGAGTTATGGCATAAGAGGATGGGACATGCTTCTTATAAGGTGGTAGAGTTAATTCCAGAAGCTGGTAGTATAGTTAAAAATATCAATAAAACTTGTGATGTTTAATGTCGAGCCAAACAATCAAGAGAAATCTTCTTTTCTAGTGACAATAAAGTTGAAATTTGTTTTGACTTGGTACATTGTGGCTTGTGGGGACCTTATAAAGTTCCAATTTCATGTGGCGCAATTTATTTCTTGACAATTGTTGATGATTACTCTCGTATTGTATGGATATATTTGTTGAATGGAAAAACATGAAGTAGCTAGTGTTTTAAAGAAATTTGTTGTGATGGTTAAATGCCAATTTGAAAAGAATGTGAAAATCGTTAGAAGTGATAATGGAAATGAATTTGTTTGTTTGAAAAGGTATTTTGAGGATTTAGGAATATTACATCAGATCTCTTCTGTAGGCACGCCTCAACAAAATGGTCAAGTGGAAAGAAAACATCTCCAGATTCTTAACATGGCGAGAGCCTTGCTTTTTCAGGCTAATTTACCCATATAATTTTGGGGAGAATGCGTTCTTGTTGC
>JAOTAZ010000009.1:15459835-15471484 GCA_025629785.1 Erythroxylum oxycarpum | reverse complement strand
GCTACCGATAATAATGATCCACATAAAAGCGCGGCATAGCCCAATATCATCATACTTACATGCATCATTAACCACTGGGATTGAAGAGCGGGTACTAGTATTTCGGATTGATGTATATCAGTTAAAAGACTCGAAGTCGCAAAGCATTGGGTAAAAAAATTACTTGGTAGGATTAATATGCTTAAATTTTTTTTACACTTTTGAAAATACGGAATTATATGAATAATGGAGAAACCCCATGAAAGAAAGATTAATGATTCATATAAATTACTTAATGGTAAATGTCCTGAATAAATCCAACGAGTAACTAATAATCCTGTTATACAGAAAAAAGTAGTTATCATACCTTTTTCTGATGAATCATATAGTCTGACGAATTCATCGAATAACAGAGTTATCAAATGAATTGTAATTACAACTGAAATGACCGAAAAAGATATATGAGTTAATATACGTTCTAACGTCGAAAATATCATAAAAATTTTGAACTTAAAAAAGAAATGAAAAAGAGAAGGCCTCAATTCTATGGAATTGAAATCAAGAATTGAATTTATTATAGGACATTATAGGACTTATTGTGTCCTTTTCAAAATTAAAAGACGTTTATACCACCACTCGAACTCGAACTGAGATGCTCTAGCACTGCTTCCTAAGAGCAGCGTGTCTATCGATTTCACCATTTCTATGGTTACTTTTTAAACAGTAAGGTCTTCTCTATACACCAGAGCCCTTTCCTTTAGTTAATCAATGCTATTGTTAACTTGTTCAATTGCGTCGTTGCCGGGGAGTGCGGTGTTTTAGTTTTTGTTTGTGATTTAATTGGGATTTTGCATATATTTATTTGTAATTGATTTCTTTCCTGTTATTTGGTGATCTTTTCATTTTTATTTTGTGTTTGAAATTTTTTTTTCGATATGGACGGAAGTAATTTCTTGTATAATTCATATTATCAATCTTATAACAATGTTTGAACTGATCAACCTAACTTTTGTTATGGATGGGATAATCATTAGAATTACTTCCATAATAGTTTGCAGGATGCAGAACAATTATCGTACAGACCAGAAGCTTCCTATAACAACTCTGGTCCATCTCTGGAAGAGTTGAATAATATTTTGAAAGCTAATACTTTGCAAATGCAGCAGAGTACTCTACAATTCCATAAGGATGGAGGGCAATTTTCAAAAAACACATGAACTAATGCCCAAGATTCGAAGAACCAACACAATTCAAGTGCATCTTTAGAAGAACTCGTTAAGAATCTTGATGCTAACAATTTGCAATTTCAATAGGATATGCAGCAATTTCAACAAAATATGCAACAGCAATTGTAAGAATTCCGACAAGAGACAAAAGCAAGCTAACAGAGGATAGAATACCTAATGGTCAGATGGCAATAAGCCTTGATCGCCTAGAATCGCAAAGCGAAGAGGAGCAGCCATATCAACCTGAGGTGTACCCAATGGACCTTTTTGCGGAAACTTTGCAAAGTGATGAGGAGCTTGAGAATTTTGGAGGTCTACCCTCAACGAATTGTTTGCGTCAAAGACGTGGAGAGGGAGCTCGAAGTCAAAAAGGACACATCTTTTAGCTCGGAGGTAAGTACTGAGTCTATGATTATTTTTGAAACTGACTCTTTACTTTTACATAACAGATTGGAGGAATTAAATGATGAAGAAAAAGGTGAAGAGACATTTGAAATATTTCCGAAGTGTATGGACTCAGTCGAGATTGAGAAACTAAGGATAGGGAGGGTGTTAAATGAGGGTGATGATCAACTAAGGCCCTATCCATAACTACCTCGCATGGAAGTGGCACTAACTGTAATACCTAAAGATCATAATTTTGTCACGTGAGGAGAAGAAGGAGTCGAGCTAGCGACCCTAAACAAAGGCACTTCTTGGGAGGCAACGCAAGGGAAGTAAATTTCTTTTCCTTTACATTTCCGCATTACTTTTTATATGCATTTGTGCTTTTTAATTTGTTTGTTTTACTTGTTTATAAGTTTTCAATCAAAATGAGAGAGAATAAAACAAAGAAAACAAACATTTTCTCGTTTTCTATTTCTTCTAGGATTATATAATCATGATTAGAGTGTGGATTGATTAGAGAATTTCATAACAACTTTAGCATGTACCTTTGTTCTTGTGATTGGTCGATATACATTATCTTTAGAAGAGTAGTGACTAATGGTAGACAAAGCTGGTGAGATATTGAGCCTTATTTGACTGACACATCTATATCAGCCTCATTTCTTTTTGATAATGTGTGACCTTCATGACATGTACATCTTGATTTTACTTTGAATTTCTATTCGAGACCATATTTTTATCACGTGCATTAACATGGATATGATTAGGCATTCTTTGTTTTCCATAAACTACATTAGCCAAATAACCTATCCTATTGACATGATTTTTTTCTTGGTAAACCCCTTTGAGCTTTAGCTTCTTCTTTTTTTATATAAACCACATTTTATGCTTTTAAACTTAACCAAATGTCCTACCCAAGTCATAAAGCTAGTGGAATATTTGTGATTGTTGAGTTTGTGGATGTACAAAATTCTAAGTGTAGGGGTGTACATATGTGAGGGTTGGTTATAATGCTGGGATGGTATTTTATGTCTTATCATTGAAATTCTCATATTAATGTAGTTTATTTTAATTTTTATAAGAAAAAATGAAAAGAAAGTAAAGAAAATGAAAAAAGAAAAAAAGAGAATGAAAAAAATTGTTTAAAATAAATTTATCAAGGAAGAATTACAAATGTGTTGAAAAGTTATTTATGGTTTATGCATCTTCCTAGAGTTGTAATGGATGTGTTGTTTGAGTATGTTGAATATGAGGAAGATGTTGGCTTGGAAGGTTCACTATTGTGATTTCATTGACATAAATTATATGAGTGACTCCTTCGGACTGATATATGCTTCATGTGGTTTATGTATGAGAGCTGAATGAGATTGTGAAATATAAATGTTGCATTCGTCATAGCTGATGGTACCCAGGTTTTGATGAGTGTTGCTTTGTTTCACTAGTTTTAATGACTTTCATACTACTTAACCCAAATATATCTCACTTTACCTTTACCCATATTACAACTCTAAAAGGTCCTTTGATTCATGATTTTGCATTTGAATTTTAGTGGTGGAGAAATAAAATGATATGCAAAGTTATGAAGTTTCATGATCATAAATGATGTTGAATTACCCATGGATATATTTTAGTTAAGCACATTTTCCAAGCCTACCATTATATTGCTCAGTTTTAGAAGATATTGAATGTTGATTGATTATGAGTAAAAGCTTGGAATGTTGACATCTTGCTATGATTTTTGAAAGTCACTCATCTTTGCTTGTGATTATATAGTCTTGGAAAAATATGGAAATTAAGTCAATGTTTTGGGTCAATGAGCTTAATTTTGATATTTTGCCCGAGGACAATCAAAAGCTAAGTATGAGGGAAATTGATATGTGTTTAATTGTTAATACATTTAATTATTTACACTTAGCGATTAATGATACAAAAATGCTTAAGATACTCACTTTAATTCATATATAATTTTAGGTAAGTGAGTCGAAAGTACTGTATTTGGGTTGTTTTCTAAAGGTTAATTTTTACTTGTCTTTATGGAGCAAGAAGAAGAAAATTAAAAAGACAAGAAAAATGGAACACGAAGAAGAAGAAAAGTTTAAATGCAATCAGCTGGGAAAAAAAAAGAGAGAGAGAATAAAATGACAACACATGTTGGAGGCCAATGCCAAAATGTTGCACATATGAGAGGACTAAAGAGAAGCAAAATGGCATCATGGCCATAACACAACGCAAACCATGCGTTCTATGAAGCACAAACAGCACGTTATGCATGAAACGCGGACGTTTGGTAAAAGGAAGAGAGGCAGGAGGCGTGGAATAAACGACAGAGGGAATGTGTATTCGTCCCATCAATATACAGTAGACGCTAGAGAATCAGCTAAAGCGGAGGCGCAAGCAGAGAGGCATGCGTAAGAGGTTTGCGTTTAACGCATTTTGTTTGCATTAAACGCAGACGAGGGAGAACGCAGGAGAGCAGCTAGCGTGGAGTGAACAGTTGGGGGTGGATCGAAAACCCCCAACTTAATTCGTCACATCATGAATAGGGGGAAGCTACAGTAAAAGGCTTGGTGGAGAAGAGCTTCGGCTTGGTAGAGAAGCGTTGCGATTAAAAGTGAGAGAAGAGAAGGGAGTTTCGGTAGGGTTATTAATGGGAGCTGAAGCATTTTTTCGGGAAAGATCCATGAAGGGCTAAGCATCCCGACGTCGGTTTGGAGGTGATATCGATGTCGATGACCTGGGTTAAGTATTTTTTATTTTATTGTTTCTTTCTCTCATTAGGAATTGATTGTATTATCCTATGCTAATTGATTTGAGTTTTGTATATGGATAATTAGATTTTCGTTATTGTTCGATTATTTGTGTATGAACCTGTTGGGTATAATGAGATGATGATTTTAATGCATTCATTGAATCGTTAATTGCAAACCCATTGCTAGAATTTCGATATAATCCGTAATTGTTATATTGAAATTCATGCGTAGCAACTAATGATTCGTAATCATTAGGGATAACATGACCTAGGTTAAATGACGCATCGTATGTGATTGTAACCTTGATTAATTGATTTTCCTAATTCGTAGTGCTACTACTTAATTAAATCTAGAGATTTTATCCTCGGTTGTTCGGTGATTAGGTTTAATTAACGATCGTATCTTGATTAAACACTACATAAGGGAAAACTCGGGTTAATTATTAATCCACGATTAAAGTTTCTAGGAGAGGTTAAAGAACAACAAATCAATAAAATGTGCTTAGTTAGGGTGTAGGCCGAGATTGAATACCGAATTCCCCACTTTTATCATTTTTACATGTTTTCTTTAATTTGTTTTTATTAGTTAGTTTCATTTTTTTTCCAAAAAATCCAAAACCCCATGTTAAACCTAAATACCAGTTAATTTTATTTCATAAACTTTATACATACTTTTTGTGAGATCGATCTAGACTCATTACTACTATAGTAGTAAGTCTAGATATTTTATTTTGACTAGTGTAACGACGTGCGATCACATTACCTATAAATTATTTCTTTCTACGCTACTACGTACTAGTCTACAACAATAAAAATACACTACTTCACATTCGTATTCAACAGTATAACACAAAACACTACCTTTAATCACATTACCAATTTCTTAACAATACAATTATATTTATTACAATTATTTTATCTGGTATAATCAAACTCATGCAACTTCCGTACCAAATACCTCAAAAGGTGATCCACTATCTCCAAAATTTGTTAAGTGGTAAAAAAATGGACCGACTTGTTTATTGCTTCCTTACTGCTTCACTCTCCACCTCTATTGCCCAACTTGCACTTGACAACCACACTACATTTAAACTTTGAGTTGGACTGGAAAGACGCTTCTTGCAACAATCCAACTTTCAAAGATATCTCATTCCACATAAACTATATACCTTGAAGAAAGACTCAGCATCGATCATCGAATATCTCTCTACTATCTCACACACTGTTGACGAGCTAGCTGCCACTAGAGACAACATTAAAAAAATTTATTTTAAAATTTTTAGCAAATATTATATAAATAATTTTTTTCTAAAAAATAAAAATAGAAGTAACCGACGTTGAATCTTCCTATTATAAAATTTTACGCAAACGAAATAGTAAGTTTACTTTTCTGACATTTCTGAAATAACAATCATTTTTTATTTATAAATATTGGGTGTCAAACATCAAAGGCAAAGACGAGGAAGAACCTTGAAGGTCCACAAATTGGGGTTTATCCAAATTCGACTTTAGCAGCCAGAGTCTGGACCAAGCGGACTGCGGCGCCCACGGTTTCATAAGCTAACGCGTTTTCTTTAGGATTCTTATGCTTCCATGTCCCACCATTGGCTTACTCTAAATGTGTTGTTCTACTTTGTAGTACAATACGTACCTGATCTGATGGATTAGCAAGCAAAGGCAAAATTACAAAACTGCTACTGAATGTAGCTGTATGTTAGAATTCGGGTTTATCTAACATGCATCGTAAAATAACGACTAGAATTTAATAAGAACAATGACCAATAATTAACTCCAAGTTCACTTAATTAAACTAGTGATCTTCTAATAAATGATTAGATGGACTAAATACGCGGAATACAATCTCTTTTAAGTTTTAATGCAAATGCTTATCACGTACGACAAGTTGGTTTGTGATAAAGACGTTAGTAATATATTATATATTGGCTGCGGAGAGTCGGAGACACGAATCTACATAAGGTTAAGATGGAGTGGTATAATATTGCTAGCACAGAAGATCACATTTCCGGAGATACAGAGATAAGAATCACCTAATACTAAGTTAAATAACTTTTATTTTATTTTTAATTTGCGATATTATATTGATGTATTTTTATTAAACTCAAATTACTTTTTCCTTTTACGACGAACGAACAGTCAAAATATCTGTGTAGCATTTATTGTAATTTAAGCCTAAAACAGACTTGCACTGCGGACCTCGCCCAAAAGCTTAGGCTCACAAAGTGTCGAATGTGATGGTTTCGGATCTGCCGACGGGTCATCTATGTTCAGCTTTTTACATAAGGACCTGTAGCCAAATTTATTCAGAACAGATTCCTCAACATTAGCTTGTAGGATGAAGGTGCTATTGCTTCACCTCCATAGAGCGTTCAAATAATAATACAGTACCAAAGAGGGGATGCTTTTGCTTCTTTGAAGTTGATTAGCTTTCCGTGTGTAACAATCTTTAAGTAGGGTTATCCATATAGAAGACGATCCTCCATGATCTTTCTAGACTTTATCTAAATCTTTGCCTACCTTGTATACAACCACCTGCTCGTGACTTTGGCTACGAATATGGCATGCGGGAGGAATAGTGAATATGTGTATATCAAGTTCCATTGCCTTTGTAAAAGCATTACGATTATTGAATAGCAGAAAATAGAAAATTTGTCACCGTCAAAGTAACTGACACTTGACGCATGTGAATGTCATTTTAAGTAATGCTTTTTTTACATTTATTCTTAATATATCACTATCTTAATATAATTGAAAGTCCGTTAATTAATTGTCACACAACAAACACTTCTTTTACGTTTAATTTTTTGAGTGGGATTAACATTATTATATGTTAATATATTTTCACTTACTTAAATTAATTATCCCTTAGTATAATCCCAATTTTCTCCTTCAACTCTAGCTGTCCCTCACGTCCATTCCCATTGAATATAGTTATCAAACTCCTATTAAAATAAAAGATAAGAAAAGGTACAAATTTGCTTTCCGAAGACATCAGCGTCCCTATTGCAAAACCAGTTAATTTGTACTTAAATTCCCTTCCAGAAGTTGTTCTTCTATTTTAAAATCACCGGTTGCTTCTGCAGCACTTACCAGAGCAGCCAATAGCAAACGAGGTGGACGACACAATGATAAGTTGTTGTTTTTTTATGCTAACTTTGGATATAAATCTCTTTAATATGTTGAAATTTTTATTTAAAATTAATGAAATTGTTTCTTAATTATTTTCAGATGGTTTTCAACACATGAGAGATGAATTTGAATTAAAAAGATGAAGGAAAGTAAAGACAATCCAAATTCTCAGCTGCCAGAAAAGTTTTTGACTAAGCGTAGATATGTGTAAAGGGAAAGTTTATCTGCAGAATCTGATTTGAATACAGATTCGATACACTTAGGATTTTTATTATTTAGGGAATCAAGTTGTTGTCTTTTAGGTGGAGATCTGCTGCCTGATTATGTAGAGAGTATATCTGATAAAGACAACGATAAGAGAGAAGAGATGACACTTCTAGTTAGATCATCTTTACGTTTTCTGCTTTTTTTATTGGTTTGGAGGATTTTCTTTTTTTTTCTAAAAAAGACCAAATATGGAGACTATGTGTTTTGTTATTCTTCTGTTGGGTTTTACCTCTATTATGAGTAGCTAAATTATCCTTATTGGTTGAAGGGAACCACTTTATCATCTAGTGTGTGTGTGATTTTCTGAATAAAGTTTATTTCATGATGAATATTAAGTGTCTTCCGAATTGCATTTTATGATTGAATTGATTGATCTCTAGAGTGTATAACTAGGAATTGATTGATTTAATTTACAGTCAGATTAGTAGGATTTGACGTTCGATTTTGCTAATCCAAAGTGGCAATTAGGATTATCATCTTTACGTTAGGGATTGGAAATTCTAGGAAAGATACTTATATAGATTAAATACATATCATATGTGTATTGTCTTGCTCACTGGTTCTCTTGGTTCTTGAAGCTATTAATTAATCAAACTTAAGATCGTATCTAAGTTGTTAGTTAATAAGAGTGATTATAATACATGCTTCTATTCATTTAATCTTAAGAGAGAACATCACCCAATGAGTATTTGTTAATGGACTTAATTTTATATCGATGATCCATATTAGTTTGATAATGTAGGTAACCCAAAACCAAAGTTCGTTATTAATTTTCCAAATCTGAATATTTTCGTTTATTTCAAATTTTTGTCATTTAATTTCTTTAAATCACGTTAATTCAACCCCCAATTTATTTTAGTTTTCAACTCGTACAATATTTACCAATAGATTCCTCGTGAGAACGATTCTCACATTCCACTACTACATTAATTTGTATTGCAGGAAGTTGTTTTCTTTTATATTTGGTTGCAGGCAACAACATTACCAAATTTTGGCACCATTGCCAGGAAATTCTTGGCAGTATATGTATGTTACACGAATAGACAAGACAACTCAATTGTTATTCGATTCAGAGATAAAAAAGATACCCAAGAGGTTATGGAAGCAAACAAAATAGAGACAACAAGTGCAGAAGATAGAAAGAATGGCTGCGAATCGCACTCTTCGTGAACTAGTTGCCCCTACAGATGCTCAACAACCCCATTGCATCAATTTTCCAAATTTGGGGGACAACAACACCTTTGAACTGAAGTCAGCGTTGATTCATTTATTACCAATTTTTCAAGGTCTTATACACACATTTGAAGGAATTTAATGTGGTTTGTATGGGTATGAAGCCAACGAATGTGACTGAGGAGCAAATCAAACTAAGAGCCTTCCCATTTTCTCTCAAAGATGATGCTTAAGATTGGTTGTACTACTCTGCTGGTGAAAATGTGCAAACATGGACTGAAATGAAGAGACTCTTCTTTGAAAAATATTTTCCAGTATCAAGAGCTGCCAATACTAGAAAAGAAATTTGTGGCATTCAATAACGCACAGGGGAGACACTATATGAATATTGGGAAAGATTTAAGAAGCTTTATGATAGTTGTCCCCATCACCAAATAAATGATCAATTATTGATCCGATACTTCTATGAAGGTCTTTTGTTTATAGAAAGGAGTATGATCGATGCTGCAAGTGGTGGAGCTTTAGTTGACAAAACACTGACAATTGCAAGAGATTTGATAGCGAATATGACTTCCAATACACAACAATTCGTGATATGTTCTGGCCATAGTCCAAAACAAGTGAATGAGGTGAATGTGTCAGCATTGGAGAAGAGATTAGATGATCTT
Organism: Erythroxylum oxycarpum; assembly: GCA_025629785.1. Taxonomy (NCBI): domain Eukaryota; kingdom Viridiplantae; phylum Streptophyta; class Magnoliopsida; order Malpighiales; family Erythroxylaceae; genus Erythroxylum; species Erythroxylum oxycarpum. Next base: position 15,461,888 of record JAOTAZ010000009.1, on the reverse strand, counting down.
ACATCTTTAGTGCGACAACTTGAAGATACAAAGAAAAAAGAAGCAAGGGCATGTGGAATATGTTCGATGTTAGGACACTCCACTGACGCAAGTCCAGCTTTACAGGAAGAAACTGCAGAACAAGTCAATGTCATGGGGGGATTTGCTGGGCAAAATCAAAGGAAATATGAGCCATTCTCTAGCACCTATAATCCAAGTTAACGTCATCCCAATTTGCATTATGGGAACTCTCAAGGACAACAAGCTACTATAAATTTTTAGCAATTTAGGCAACCATATGTACCTAGACAACATCAACAAATGACACCCAATTCCAAAGGTAAGTCTTCTTTGAAAGATATAGTTAAATCTTTGGCCACTAACACTATGACATTTCAGCGAGATACTCAAGCTAGTATTCAAAATCTTGAAAATCAATTAAGCGAAATGACAACATCCATTAATCGGTTGGAGGCATAAAGTTTTGGAAATTTTCTAGCTCAACCAGGAATTAATCCCAAATAAAGTGCCAAAGTTGTCATGTTGCAGAGTGGTAAAGAATTGAAGGAACCATCTCCAAAAATCTCCAAGAGAGAAGTAGAAGATGAAGCAACAAAAGAAGAACCTAATCAGCCAGAAAAGACACATTCAGGTCTGCAGAATTTTGTTGTACTACCCCCTTTTCCTAGTTGATTCACGAAAGCAAAGAAAGAGGAGCAAGAGAAAGAGATATGGGAGACTTTCAGAAAAGTCAAGGTAAATATTCCTTTACTTAATTCCATTAAACAAATCCCAACTCTGCACTTCAAAGTGAAAATTGAAATTTGACTAGAAAGTGTGATTGGGAGAGAATGTTTCAGCCATATTACAGAAGAAAAAGGTACCACCTAAATATCCAGACCTGGGTATGTTCACTATCCCTTGTAAAATTGGTGATTTGAGAATTGAAAAAGCTATGTTAGATTTGGGTGCGTCAATAAATGTGACGTCTTATGATGTTTACAAGTCTTTAAACGTGGGGTCTCTCAAAGAAACTAATGTAATGATTCAATTAGCAGATCGTTTAAATGCTTATTGTTTAGTCCAATTTATATAGATATTTAGGTCATGTTTACATTTATTTTGCATAATTATTCATTCATTTTAGTAGCATTTTTAGGTTTATTTATTTATTTTTGTTGAATTTATTATTTATTTTATTTTCTGATTTGTTTTTTATAGAAAGCATAAAATTGGCTTCAATTTAAACCAAAGAAACGACACAACACAAGGTGGAGAGAAAGCTAGCGGCAACAGAGTTTTAGGGGGGAATTAACAAAAGGCTTTTAATGAGAGCAACACACGCGGCATAGTGGTTATTTTCTTTAGGTTTTGAATTAACAAAAGGTCTTTAATTGAAGAGAGAAGCGTTGGTCCATTGGAGACTAGAGGAGACACGCGGCAATTGGAGAGAGACGAGCATTAGAGGTTTTTAATTAGGTTTTTCTATTATCTTAGGCGGCAGTAGGAGAGTATATATACAAGAAAGGTTTTCAATTAATGGGAGTTTTTTCAATAAGTGGATCATTAGACAGTAGCGGCATATTAGAGAGTTTTTCAATTAGAGAGTCTTTGTTGGTGAGGAGTGGCAGAACTGAGAGACATGACAACAGCAGAAAGGCACGCTGACTCCAAGACTTTGACGCTCGATAGGCAGGCGGACTCCAGGATTTTGATGCACACCGCTGGTGGACGAAGGAGACCTGGACGCACGACTGAGTTTTTTCATTCCTTACTCTTTTAATGTTTATTTTTCTTGCTTTGCTATTTAATCTGTTGAACATGAACATGATTGAGAAGATTTCTTGTTAGGTTTCAAAGATGGGTAGTAGTTTTCGATTTTCTATATAATTTGATTATGAATTTTATTCGATAAAATTGATTCAAGGCTATTGATTCTTGTTTTGCAAATTATTGTGCTTGTATGTGTTAGGCCTTAAATAATTTGTGTCGAAATGATCGGTTGAAGAACTGAAAGGTGAAAATCGGTAGTGGAAAACCAAAATTAAGAACTTATAGGTTTGGACCTAGACAT
>JAOTAZ010000009.1:15307530-15318214 GCA_025629785.1 Erythroxylum oxycarpum | reverse complement strand
TACATTTTTAAATATTTTTTATAAATTAATCTAAATTTTTGAGAGTTTACTGAAATTAACAGTCAACTTATTTAAATGGAAATAAAAGGAAAAACATCAAACAAGTTATTTTTAAATAGAAATGAACAGGCAAAACATAAATTTTGTTCTATACAAATTCATAATTGTTCCTGAATAATAAATTTCTTCTTCAAGTCTAATGCAACAGTTCAAACATGCGAATTTCTCTGGTAGCATAAAGCAGGCAACTCAGGAGCCAGTTCACGTCAACAAGCAACTGGAATTATTGCTCAGTTTAGCTACATTTTGTAAAACTTACAAGTTAAAAAATTAAAGAAATTGAAAAATCAACGTAATCTTCTCTGTTCTTTTCACTCAGCCAGAAAAAACAGAAAAAGAAAAAAATCGTAGATACATATATAATATAAGGAAAAAAAAAAAGAAATTCTGAAACCTCTTTTCCTTGACGTGGCTAGTGAAATTCCTACTTTCTGTTACCGATTTTGCGCATCCCATCAGCTAGAGGTGGATGCCTTCCAGTCCTTTGCAAGGTAGTTCGAACTCCATTTGGTTTCCTTGACGGTGAAGGGCCTAGCATTGTATTCAAGTTCCTACAAAGTTGAACGCTTGGTCAGGGAAAATGTTAAGATCACTTGCATCAAATATTAATCAGCGTACAGGATTATTACAAAACAATAATCAAAATTGCACCTTAAGTCTTGGTTCTTTGCTGCTTTTGAGAATGACTTTTTGGCCTTCGACTCAATTCCATTGGTTAAGCTGGTAAGTTTGGCCTGATTAAGTTGCCACAATAAATCAGGTTCGGATGAGTCGCTAGTGACAGCATCTAGATTATCATCCAGGTCGTCTGTTGTAGCAACCTTCAAACGGCTATTACCCATGAAAATGTTATAGGATTGTTCAGGGAAATTTTTGGTAGAATCTGACAGATACTTTTGGTACAAGACATTAGGCAAATGGCCATTATCAGCTCCCCAACATCCCGTTGAGTTTTCAACTCTGTTTATGGCTTCTTGTTTGTTCACCATGACTTTATCCACCCACTCACCAGATCCCATTTCCTTCTCGTCCTCCCCATAATTTTGGCTAGGACTAATGACCGGAGGCCATGGAGGTGAATTAGCCAACAGCTCATCAAGATCGAAACTTTGCCTCGTTTGCCGCAATTTAGAGTTTGAATGAACCTGCACAAAACTCAAAATTAGTCAAAATTTATCATGTCGTATATGCACCATATTAGTTATTTCGTTATGTAAATAATAACAGCAGCAAAGCGTAAAGATTAGGACTGAATTAGCACCCTAAATGCCATAGGATAAGATCCAAAAGAAGACCCAAATATGGATTCCTTCTTCAAAGAATATAATCGGTTTAGTTATCAAAATGTGTGGATTTTACTCTTTCATATTACAGAAAATGGGAACTATTCGAAACAGTTGGCTGCTAAGCTCACAAGGGACAACACTTCTCGCGAGGACCTTTTGCAAGCTAGTTTCTGAATCTAATGATATAATTACAGGGCTTGTAACATTTGCAAATGCTCAACTATATTAACCTGAAAGCTTTTAAAAAGACAAAGCAACCCACTGATCACAGTGAAGCAATATTCACCTCTATGTTGCCTACATCACCCATGGGTTGCCTGAAGCCAATGGTATCAGTCAAATCTCCACATTGCTGCTTGGGATTGAAAGGTGTAAAGTCACTTTCTTTCCTTCTATAGCCATCAGAATTACCAGATGCAGAATATTGAAGGTATTCTGGCTCACCCTCTTTTTTCGCCAGTGCGACCTTAAGGCTTGCAATCTGGAGGTAAAGAAAGACAATAAAATCAACTTTAGGTGGCTGGTATGTCAATTAGAAAGTTAATAGTGAGGTGAGAGAATTATAGAAGGTTAAAACTTAGAGATAAAGAGGCACTAACTTGTTCTTTGAGTTCTTTAACATCTGCACCATCTTTGTTCACCCGTGCGGCACCAAGTTCAACAGTGGCTACCCGCTCTGCAAATTTGAGCGTACTTATTGTTTCACCAATGGCATCAAGCTCAGGGCTTATGTGAACAAACATCAGTGTCTTGGCTTGCCCTCCTGAAACAAGAATAGCAAAGCAACAAGTGGCCACTGCTCTCTGAAAAGAACGAACTGATAAAATCTTAGTTGAACCATGCCATTTGGACCTTACCCAGCGAGTCTTGTAGTAACTGTGTAAGCTTGCTGTTTCTGTAAGGGACATGGGGATTCTTTTGCGCAAGTGATGCAATGACATCCCCTAGAGCAGAGAGAGATTTGTTAATATGCTGTGCTTCTTTAAGTCTATCCCCTGTGGCTTCAGATTTGTCCACCCTCTCACTACCCGCCAAATCAACCAAATGCATGCAGCCACGAAGAATAGTCCCGGATGTCATGTCTATTCCTTGAACATGAACAGTCAAGCAGCTACATTTCCACAACGACTATAAGCTACACTGGCTGAAAGCACTGGAATATATAATTGTGCAAAGAACACACAAAAGACAAGGACCCACCTGTGAGAACGACTGCTTCGGTCATTTAATGCTGTAGCACCAACGGCACGATTCCTTTGTCCAATGTTCATCAAATCAATTACATCTGATGTTGATGACACTGCAACCAGGTTTGCATCTGGTACGTTTAGACCATTCTGAGAACTATTGCGGATTTCTAATGTGTCACTGAATTAAGTATGACTTTCTTATATGCAATTTCACACATTCAGATGAAGTTTCAAATACTTGGTATACTTATCAATTAAAAGAGGAAATCATCATGAAATCAAGCTAAAGTGGTATATCATGCATAACAAGAATTGCATAGTTTTGAAGGATATCTTCTGTTACTTCCGTCAGTCACAAGGAGATCCCTGACTTGCTCATTGTAAATCTCAATCATTTGAACCGCAACATTATAGCGGAAAGTGTTCTTCCTTTGCTCTGCTAGAAGAAATAAGTCACCCAATGCCCTATAATTCACACCAAGGCTTTCCTCCGTAAGCTCTTTGGGTCCTGTCTGAAAGTATGACAACAAAACATTTTGGCATACTATTAAGAAACCACAACATTTTCTAGCATAATGAGCTACATATATATCTTAAATGCTTTACCATTGTATATGTTTTTCCAGATCCAGTTTGACCATATGCGAAAATGCAAACATTATATCCATCCAGAACTGACCGAATCAAAGGCTGCATGTCAGAGAAGACCTCCGCTGCAATTTAATGAATCATTTAATTTAAGATTCATATAATTTTATTTGTGCCAAGAATAACTCTTGATGAAATTCTAGCCAACCTTGTGTTGCAGTTGGGCCAAAAACTTTGTTGAAGCTGAAGGACTTGCGTCCTTTGCCATATCTTGATGGGGTGTTTATATCAATAGATCCTTCTTCTATATTGTCCACGGTACTTAAAAAATTTGATTGTCTCGATAAAAATGGTCGCACTCGACAGTAAACCCGAATACTACCTATGCAAAGGAAGCAAAATATGAAGGTTTTATGAAAAAAAAAAAGCTCAGATATGAGTTCCACAATAGATTTTTTTGCAATAGTAGCCTACCCTTTAAATCCTGCACTTCATTGTAAAGCTTACGATTTTCTTCAAGGACCTTATGGTAACCCGAAGCCGCATGAGCTAGTCCTTGAATATGCATTCCTGTAAAGAAAGTAACAAGTTTGAACCTCAGCTTCAAAGCTTCATAGTATTTCTGTAGCTTGCCTTCCCCACCAAGATCCATCAAAAAAGAAGCAAAAGGAGATGGAATGATAGGCACACAGAGATTAAAATAAAACAAAGTCTAAATTAGAAAACTTACCAAGATTGTTGAATTCTTCATGAAATTTCATTTGCATAAACTGCAAACCAGCCTTTGTTGCACGAAGTGAATGTTTTAATTCCTACAATACAAAGATTATCGTAGGCAGTCTTTTTGCTTATAGAGCCACATAAAGATACATAGCACAAATAGCATACCTGGACATCTCTTTGCTGTTGATCAAAGACCATCTGCTTTTTTAAAGTTTGGTTTTGTGATTCGTCCTCCTTGATTTTGTGAGAAAGTTCCTCTTTCTTGATCACTTCATTGCTAATCTCCTCACTCTTCATCAATCGCAAGCCAAAGAAAATATGAAGTACAAATGATAGATCGATGGCTTCAAAGTAAAATTTCATAACCAAGTGGGGCTATGCAGATCAAGGAGATTTACCGTTTTAGTTTTTAATGCAGATTTGAAGGAAAACTTATTTCCCTGTGAAGAAGTGTTGTTTTTAGGAGTAGCCTTAACCTTCAAATTACAGCAAAATATAACAATTAATTGGTGTTGATGGAGTTCCATTTTCTTCTTATGAAAGAAAGTTAAACTTCAGCATACCAGATCACGTTGGCTTGCAATCCTATGCTCAAACTCATCAACAAGCTTGCTGAGAACTGATTCCACCAACTATTGCAAGTGGACACGGCATAAGGCAATGTTAGAAGCAAGGGAAACAAAAGCAAGCTACAGTACTTAGTCACACTAAGATGCAACAACTATAGAGTTATGATGCAATGCAAATACTGTTCATCAGGGAGTGGAAATGAGAAAATTATAGTGATACGAGGACAGCTAATTTTTCTGCACCAAAAACAGAACACTAGTGTTGTAAAAGTTGCTGCACTTGCTAGTACAATCACTTCTTAATTAGTTTATTTTATCAACAGATGCTCCATCTCCAAGTCATATTAAAAAATATAACGGAAGTGTAATCTCTTACCATTTGAACTTCTTCAGGCTTTTTATCCATCAACAGAGGACGAACAAGCATGCTCCATGAACCAGTGGACTGCGACAGTTATAAAAATTTGAATTCCTTTATGTCCAAGCACAAGCACAACCACAACCCTAAGAGCTAAGTGTACCAACCATTTTATTGGAATCAAGCTCAGCGGGCAGGGCACTCAATGATTTCTCATTCATTGGTGAGTTCCTTGACAAACAATTCATGAATGGTTCTGCATTTTTCCTCACAAATGATTTTGTGGTCATGGTAGGTTTCACCGTTCCTCCAAATTTCCATACTCCATTTCCACCACTCTGTTTCCACTCATAATAGGATTTGAGTGCCAAAACACTGTTCACAACCCTGGCAGATTTTCCTCCCTGAGATTGCGCGGAAAGAGGACAACAACATATTGGCAAGTTTAGGCTAAAAACTCAACAAAACACAACTCAGCTTTAGAAATACAGGTATATACAAATTGCAATTTAAAAACTAAGGGGATAAAGAAGAAATTTGCTTATAGCAAATTGCAAGACATACTTGTTCAAGATCAGAAGCTTCAAAAGTAGGAACCCCCAACTCTTGAACAGCCACAAGGAAATTCCTCACGTTTTCAAAGTATTGAAATGCAGACAATGCTGCTCCATCCGGGATAAGCGCAGCGTCACATGGACTTTCAACCACCTGCAAGCAATCAATTTTTTTAATACCCCATAAATTTTTATCTAATAACTACAACAATCTACAAGGGATTGGGCTAATTGCATATATATACATTACATGTACATATGTATAAATTAACTCACCTTAGGCACAGCTCCAGATTGGACCTTATTAAGAGCATTGCATAGAATGATCCCACTTCTCAATCCAAGCCTCAACTCCTCCTCCGAAGGCTCTGCCGGCAAATCCTTAGCTCCCACTACTCCGACCATCTTTCTTAACCACCCTGCTGCTTCATATCTCCTCGACGCTACAGTTAATTTCATCAAGAAATGATACACAAATTTTTTCTCACAAAATTGTATATTCCATGTAATGGAACATCCCGAATCAAGCAAATTGATATCTAATAAGAAGAAAAAAGAAAGTAGATATGTAGGATACCAGCTTCTTGAGCTTTTCTAGACTCTAAATCAACATCTCTGTGTCTAATGCCGTGCTGTTGCAGAACATCCTCCACCACTGCCGCCACCGAAAACGACAATCCTCCTTCCTCCATTCCTCCCTACCAAACGACAACCCCTAGAAACAATCAACAACAAGAAGAAACGCTCTGTTTCTATTCTGTTTCCTCAACAAAACACTACAAACTTACAACAACTACTCCCGAACCAAAAAGCAGAAAAATGGCCTTCAAATTGAGAGAATGAGAATGGGATGAGAGAGAGAGAGAGGGAGAGGGAGGGAGATGATGATATTTTGCGGTGTGTTGGATTTGGCTTTTGCCTTCTTTTTCCCTTTTGAAATCTCTTTATTCATCTCCCACGTTCCTCATTGTCTACTCAACTACTTACTTAGTAGTTGTTACATACAATAAACTGACCTCCCATACTTAAAGATCTCTGTACGTGCTTTGTACTCACTTCTACGTAGCACGCACACTCTCTCTCTATCTCTATCTCTCCCATACCTGCTTCTCCTAACCTCTCTCCCAACCTCCCTTTGTAACTGCCTTGTCTTTTCAGAAGCCATTCTCGGCGCGTGCACCTTTACCAAGGTGGAGGTGGTAAAAATCTTCGGATCACGCTCTGTAACCGAATAGTGATCTTTATTTATTCCACCATCCTTCCAAAAACTCGTTAAAACTTCACTGCCTGTCATAATCATAAGTTGTTTATTACGTTAAAAAGGATAGTTGGGGTTGGGGGCGTCTTAAATATCTTGTTTTATAAGTAAAACAACGTTATTTTTGGACAGAAGATGTTGGATGGAAGCTTTTCTTTTACAAAATTGTTCTCTAGTCTTGAGGAGTTGGGTATCCATCCCTCCATTGGAATTCAAAATTGAAGCATTCAATTTCAAACAAAAGCGGACGGCTGGTTTGTCCATTTCTTTGATGTTGTTATGCATGACGGTTCAATATGTTTATTCTTCAGAATCCAAATGTTCAATTTCGGTGGGATTTTTCGTATTTTACAATATATATATACATGAGATAAATAAAGTCAAAGAAAATTATTAAAGTCAAACATATGATGTTTTTGAAGGCTCAGGCAGACCTTTTCACCTTTCTTTTGCTTCACTCTTACATTATGTTCTAATCGAGCTCCTTGTATCTATAAAATGTTATGTACAGCATTATTATTCAATTTTAGAGACATTATTGTTAGATAAAGCTAACAATGATACAAAGTATGTGTAGTGTAGTTACATGCTTATTAGGCCTAATAATTTATCTCCATCCTCAAAGATAGAATCTGTTTCCTTTTCAGAGTGACATTGGTTCATGAACATTAATATTAAACACGTAATCGTCAAAGCTTATCACGTAGATTTGCTAAAGCTTTGTGATTATGATACCAACCTTACTATGCGTTTCTGTATAATATTTAATTAATTACTAAACTTGACCATTTTGCACCATCTAAGCTATCCATTGTTCATGTACGTTTTAACATGTACGTAACAAATTTTACCTTTTTCTCCTGAGAAAAAAAAGAAATCTATTATTGATTGTTTTAACATTCATAATTTACTAGCATAATCTTTAATCCGCACTTTAAAGCAACAAAGCACACATCACAAGGTCCAGTGTGTTAGGCAAAGTGTATCAATCAGAAAACCAGAATGGTAGTACGTTGAAAACGGTTGCCAAACAGCTGAGTCCTATATTATTATCATCATCAAATCTTAACCGCATCAGTTCATTACATTACTTGTATGATCTTCGAGCCTAAGCAATAAAAGGGACTGGAATATTGTTACTTAAATAATTATTAGTATAAAGCATCACTAATGAATCAGTCATAGCGACGACGGGGCACAGGGGAGAGGAGGAGATTTAACGTTCGAAAATTTTCAAATCTTAGGCTCGGGACGAAACCAGCCAGGTTCGGAGTCCTGAAAGGCCCACGTGGCACGGGCTTATCCGCACCCATATTATGGGCCGTTTCGGCCGAGCTATAATCTTCTGCGGATGTTTTAGCTGAATCTTACAGTTTGGTGAACGTATGTCATAAGTGTCACTTCGCTATTGGATCCTTTCCCTGCGCCTTCGCTATTTGATAGCCTAGGAAATAACTAAATTGTAGACCAAAAGTAAGAGTTGAACAGGTTCAAATATAATTGGAGATGGGAAGAAATTAAGGAAAGATTATCTTTACAGGTAGCATTTGAGGTGCCAAATAAAAACCTTCACATGCTGGGGGAACCCACATATCTCGACTCTTCAGGCTCTTTTTCTGATGCAGGACATGTGTGACAATGGCAACCCACATCATATATATAAAGAAACACATATCAAAAATACACAGCCTAAAGGAAAAATGGTTGGAATTTTCCATTTACAAAACAAAAAGAACAATACAAATGTAGGGCAGTTGGAAGACCAACAAACTTCAGTTGCTTTTAGTTTTGGAAATCTGCGAGTTAGATCACTATAACTAATAGCTTTACTTACTAAAATGCAGATAGATCATGATACCCTTTAGGCTTTCAGCTGTATTCTCGAGGGATCCGAGGCAGAGAACAGGGATTGCCCCTCAATGCTTTTGCAATTCTTTTGGTCCACTAAAGTAATCCAGTAGTTCCTGCTCTGTTCTGTGATTAAAATTGACTAGTGTAGCCCCAGTAAACCAAAAGTCTCTATCAGTATTAAGTATAACAAGTCTTAAATTCTTTATTTTGCATTAGTTTGAATAAAATAAATATTGGTAATATTCAAAATATCAACCTAAGATTAAGTTAAAAGGCGTAATTAATAGATAATATTTCCTATAAAAGAGTAAGTAGAATTATTACCTATATACTTTTCTTATGTAAATGAAAAAGAAAGAACAAAGAAGACTGTCCATCATGTTAAAGAAAGAAGACTCCATCATGTTAAAGAAAGAACTGTATCCCATGTTAATGGCAAAGTGAAAGCATTTCTCATCATTGTAATTATTACTCTAGCCTGGACAGAATGCCAAAAAGAAGTTTAAAAAAGGATATTTATAGCAGCAGCCCCACTTGGAAAGCAAAGGCATGAGCAACCAGCAAACTCCAACTAAGAGATGTAGTAGAGAATGGAATAGAAATTCTTACATGAAAAAGGTCAAGCCTTTACATTCAAGAAAGGACAGTTTGTTAACCAGACTAAAACTTAGGACTTGTTAGTTGCTAACCTTAGGCTAATGAGTTTGCAAGCTCAAGTGCTGGTTCTTGCAACGTTTTAGGTTGATCCTAATCATAGACATTAAGATATGAAGAGAGGAAGAGTAAAGGAGCATCATAGCTTTTGTATCTTATCTTTTCTATCATTTTTAATAATGAATTGAGCAACTTGCTTCCTCAATGAATAATCCTCAAGCATAGGAGAGGCGGTAATATCCTTTTAATGGTATGGCCCTATGCTTTTTAACCGATCATATGCTGAGTACATTGACAAAGGGTATAGTACTTAAACTTCCCTTTGCTCCCTTGTCCTTTAGTGGATTTATGTAATAGCTATAAAGCATACTCCTCAAATCCCTTATTCAGTACTCGTAGTTTATTCGATTTTTTGGTGATATGTTGAAGGAGTATTTCATAGGATGCTCTTTCTGGGGTTAATGAGTTGTCTAATTATGAACACTTGTCTGCTTTATTGGGACAATTACAAGTGCATTTAGTGATGAATGTATGGAATATCTTTCAAATCGTCGCCTTAGTCCTAAAACTTTCGAGTGACATTACTTTTCAATCTCCAAATCTTTATTGTCCCTATCCAATACATTTGTACATTGAAAGACGTCTAATTGGGTAATCCAATTCGGATGGAAATGAATATAGTAACCATACAACCTAGTAAAAGGTAATAACTGAAAGGGAAAAACGAGCTTTCTGTTCTTTTATTCTCATGGTAAAAGTTGGTTTATCAACAAGAAGATGGGCAAATGTCTCTGTTGAATTATGTTACCAGCATGGAAACGTGGTAATGATTGGACAATTGGGTTATGAAATGATTTGAGTTTTCCTCCTAATCCCCTTTCTTTCAGTCTCTCTCAGCTGGAAGGAAACAATACAGGTCCCTTGATTCAGACTACCCAACTAAAAATTTGCTTTAGGACTTCTTTTACCTTCTCTTCTAAGAATCAGCAATGCTGTAAGTATTTGGGGTCTCAAAACTTTCTTCCCAAACCCGTAGATAGCAAGTCATTACTCAAAAGTGAAAGAAGTTCTCAACCTAGCTATTTTGCTAAATGAAATCAATTTCTTCCCAAATTCGGTCAAGTCAATGTTTCTGTACATACTCAAAGAGCTTGTAATCAGGTTACAGATATTTTACTATCAATCAAGAGTTGTCCTATTTCCATGATTTTCCATTATAAACCAGACACTTCTACGGCCTGATTTGGTTTAAATGCGATACTCTCTTAGTCATTATCGTAATAGTAGGCAATGCATGGCAGGTGAACTATGTTTCCTGACATGAAATGAAAACAAAGCTGTCATCTCATATGGTTGGACTTTTAAGTTCCTTATATTCTTCGAGTTTGTTCAAAAATTTAAAGATATGGCTGTTGTACGCTTGTCTTGGGGAATTCTCAGACGATCAAATCAATAAACGCGTGAGATCAGCATACTTGTCTCTATGTTATGTAATATTGAAAACTACTTGATTTATTGAACTTTTTATTATACTTCTGGTTATATATATATATATATATATATATATACTGTTTATTATACTTCTGGTTTTTG
>JAOTAZ010000009.1:15240864-15253189 GCA_025629785.1 Erythroxylum oxycarpum | reverse complement strand
CTATTTTATCACGAATTTCTTTAGGGAATTGATCAAGTTTTTTAAAAATATCTCTTTTTGATAATAAGGGAATCATTGCTGTATTCGAAGTAAGGCTAATATCCAAGGATTTTTCTTTTAAATTAATACCATAAAGCATATAGTATTTTCTGAATTTTAATCCAATTTCATCTAATAAATTCGTATTAAATCCACCATAAGAACTTATGGGAAACATAGTATTATGAATCTTTTTAAGTGTTCCTCTATCAATCAAAGCTTCTTGACTATACTTTCCAAGTTGCTCAAATGTTTCGCTTCATCACACCATTCACTTAATTTATCTTTTAAGAAAGAAATTATTTTTCCTAATGCATCTATGAGTCCTAGGTTATAAGTTGCTTCTGTTGGTTTATGCCCTTGCAGCCAATTTTGGTTGTATATTTATTTGTATAAAATTTGTTTTATTCAATAAAAGACATTCTTTATCTTTGTGTATTTTTAATTATTTAATTATTAATCATAAAGATAAAATCTGTGGAATAATTGTTGTGCAATTAGAAATTATAATGTGAATATAACTGTGAGATCCCACATCGGTTAGAGAGGGAAATGAAATACGCCTTATAAGGGTACGGATACCTCTCCCTTACATACGTGTTTTTCATGGCCTAGTGGACCAGATCCTATCGGAACTCCGAGGTTAAACGTGCTCGAGTGAGAGTACTTCTGGGATGGGTGACCTCTTGGGAAGGCCTTGGAAAAACAAAACCGTGAGGGCTTGGCTGGGTCAAAGCCCAAAGCGGACAATATCTGTAAGCGGGTGATCTGGGATGTTACAGGTGGTATCAGAGCCGGTACCTGAACCGTTGTGCCAGCTAGGCTGGACCCCAAAGAGGGCTAGGCCCTAAGGGGGGTAGAGAGTGTGAGATCCCATATCGGTTAGAGAGGGGAACGAAATACACCTTATAAGGGTACGGATACCTCTCCCTTACAGACGCATTTTTCATGGCCTAGTGGACCAGATCGCATCGGAACTTCGAGGTTAAACGTGCTCGGGTGAGAGTAGTTCTGGGATGGGTGACCTTCTGGGAAGACTTTGGAAAAGCAAAACCATGAGGGCTTGGCTGGGCCAAGGCCCAAAGCGGACAATATCTGTAAGCGGGTGATATGAGATGTTACAGGATTTAGAGTGTGAGATCTCACATCGGTTGGAGAGGGGAACGAAATACGCCTTATAAGGGTATGGATACCTCTCCCTTAAAGACGCGTTTTCCATGGCCTAGTGTGCCAGATCCCATCGGAACTCCGAGGTTAAACATGCTCAGGTGAGAGTAGTTTTGGGATGGGTGACCTCCTGGGAAGGCCTTGAAAAAGCAAAACCGTGAGGGCTTGGCTAGGCCAAGGTCCAAAGCAGACAATATTTGTAAACAGGTAATCTGGGATGTTACAGGTGGTATCAGAGCCGGTACTCGAACCGTTGTGCCAGCTAGGCTGGACCCCAAAGAGGGTTGGGCCCTAAAGGGGTGGAGAGTGTGAGATCCCACATCAGTTAGAGAGGCGAACGAAATATACCTTATAAGGGTACGGATACCTCTCCCTTAAAGACGTTTTCGATGGCTTAGTGGACCAGATCCCATCGGAACTCCAAGGTTAAACGTACTCGGGTGAGAGTAGTTCTGGGATGGGTGACCTCCTGGGAAGGCCTTGGAAAAACAAAACCGTGAGGGCTTAGCTGAGCCAAGGCCCAAAGCGGACAATATTTGTAAGCGGGTGATCTGGGATGTTACAATAATTATGAGATTCAAATTGCATTTTTGTATTATTCTTAAAATGTTCCTAGTCATAGTTTCATCAAGATAGGGTATTGATGAAATGGTTAAACTAGCACATATTTGTTTCTTTCTTATAAAGAAAGTAATCGATCAAATAGATTAAAGTGTGGAGACACTTAAACAACACATGTGGGTTCTTACTAGAGAATAAGTTCACTAAACTGACCCAATTATGAGAATCTCAAATGGAACATTACTTGTGTGTCTGTGGATTATCTCATTATGATGGTTGTATAGTTGATCCTTAGACTTGAGATTACTAAAGTTATCTCATGTAAGAATTACTATGTTTTGATGCTACTTATTTTTTATTCTTGGAATAGTTCAATTCGGTAGTTATTGGATATAGTATGAACTATGTGAAGATAGTTAAGTAAATCAATAAAGAATTTGTTGTCCTAAACTAATTAGGGAGAATGTTCTGTTGTTCTTGATTAGTAATGATTTCGGGAATCTCTGGCCATAGTAAATTGAAATTTGGAAAAGTTGTTTTCAAATATTATAAATCATTTACTAATTAGCAAGAATGAATATGATTAGATTATTTAGAGTAGGCACAGATCCTATAATCTAATTCTAATTGGAACATTTGATGACAAAAGGATTAATTTATACAAGATAACCATGAATAGACAGGTTAAGTCAAACCACTTTGACATTCCTAATATTTGGGTGGTCATGACATATTGCTAGACGTCAATCATGATCTATAATTATAAATTATTTAATTAGTGAATTAAAGATAAATTAAAAGGAGTTTTAATTTATCTGATTCTAATTATGAATTAGAATTATAATTTATAATCATGATCAACACATAAGGAACCTAATGGGTCACACATAAAAGGTCTATAAAGATAAAATGAAATTTGAATTAAGTTGGACTTAATTGAGAAGTTTTAAAAACTTTAAGGATCAATATGTGATATTTGATCTTATAAGAATTAATTAGTAATTATAATTAAAGTTTGACTTTAGTTGTAATTTTAATAAAATCTAAGAACATGAAAAATAAGATTTTCATATAAAAGGAAAAATTAGAAAAATTGGATGCTAGCACTTCTTACAATTTTTCCTCTTAAATTAGATTTAAGTTTTCTTTGAATATATTTGTGGATATCATTAGAGGCCGGACAATTGAACAACTCATGGATTGATGGATTCAAGGAAACAAGAAACCGAAATAGGTTAGTATAGCTTTGTCAATTTCTTGTTTTATGTTTCTAATTACAATTTGTTAAAGTTGATCCTATGAAAAAAATTAAATTCTTCCACTGCGTTTAGATTCAATCTTATGTTTTTCTCAATACTTTAGCCTTAATCCTTAAAATAAACAATAAAACAATGTTAATGTAGAGAAGTTCAAAAGATGATGAAATGAAAAAGCCAAGAATACAACAAGATACAATAAATAAAATAAAATAAAATAAATACAAAAATAATGGCTAGAGTAATAGCATCCATATGCTCCTAAAATAACTGTCCCTGAAAATGACTCTAAAAACTTGATTGATATTGTTCTAATATCAATATTTGAATTAATCACAAGTGCATGACGTAGTTGTACCTAGCATAAGCAAGTACAGGTTGAATCTTACGAAGACAGTGATTATTAGTAATTACCGTTACCCTATTATCTAGTTTACGAATTGGATTTTGGATTTAATAAAGAAAATAAAAATTAAACATTTAAAATAAATAGGAAACAATATTGAACACTGAAATAAAAGAATTACTTAGAAAACAATCAATATCAAGAATCAGTACCTAGGTGATGAATCTCCCTAAAACCCTTAGATAACCTTTTAGTATGCAATTTTTTTATTAGCTATTAGATCGTGAAAATTCCTATATTATGTTAATAAATCAGTTGATACTACTAATAATTAATCTTAGATTTATCAAATGAAATTATTCAGGTTAAAGGTTCTAAGATTGCTTTATCGATTTGTGAATTTCACTATTAAGTTTAGCCATAATCCAGAAGATTTACGTTCATCTATCTTTAGGTTTGGAATAAACTCCTTTCAATTATAGTAGATCTATTTATACATATGATTTTTTAATCTCTGTACTATAAAATCAAATTATATACTAGTATTTCAGATCTAGTAAAACATATATAGAACACATAATTAAATCACAATAGATCATTCAAAACAATTGTATTAAATAAAAGAATCAAAACATATAATGGCACAAACTAAGGTTCATCATACCTAGACACTAAAGATGTTTAATTACACATGATAGGAAACTAAATCAAAGATAAATTGAAAGAAAAACAAATAGAAAATGAAGAATTCATAATTCTAAATTTTCCTTCTTTTCTAATGAATGTTCATGTAAGTTTGAGATTTGATGTTATAATTTATTGGATATGTTGATTTATTCTCATTTTCCACTTCTTTGGATCAATATCGTCCCTTTGGAACATTCTCCACATCTAGAATCACCTCTATAAGTTTGCTCTTCCCTTTTGGCCTTCGCTCGCAACTTCTTATAGTAATTTTAGGGTTTCTAAAAGATACACTATCTGATACACAGGCATATACTAGAATGCGTATACTCCAAAATCTCCAAAATTCATGAATCTGCATAGGATAAGAGATATACATCGGGTCAAATGAGGTCATGTATCCCTTCTTTGATTCAAATCATCATTTTATGTTGCGTTTTCATCCGAATTCTTCTCCTTTTGGTCTATGAAGGAAATTATAACCTATAAATAAACTTTAAGCAAATTAAGTACCAAATATACAATAAAAGTATAACATATCAAGCAAAATACATCAAATATGGGCATATAAATATGGTTAAATATGCATCTATCATTCACCATTTTGTCTCCTCTTATGTCACTAAACAACTATATTGGTGGTGGCATACTCAAAAGGAACTACCTTGTTAGGATTTGTCATCTAAATTTGATTATACTGCATAAAATAAGTATTTGTACCTAGCTCCATCTTATCAAAATGGCTGGGCTGTAGTGTAGTAAATAGAAAGAGAATTAGGTTATAAGAGTAGAAATTTTGGAAATAATTAGTACTAAATATTTGGTGATAAGCTTGTCATCTTAAAGCCAAAATTGTTGTGTCTCCCGACATTAGCTAACTCCACAAAACTCTTAGCTTGTAGGTCTTACTTAAGTCACTCTTTTATCTAGTTAACTAGAGGAAAGCTTGGACCTATAATGGTGGCAAGCTCTCCTTTTCTACTAAGGGCATTTGCAACTAAGTGACCTTTTGCTTGCCATCAAACTTATTTGGTTCAGCTTTTCTACGTGACAAAATAGCTAGTGGCAATATTATCCATCTTTTCCATAAATTGGACCTTAAGTAATGTCTCTAAGTTTGTAAACAATGCACCACTAGAGTCATTTCATTCTCTTTGATGGTGTAATAATGTTTGACATCATTTAGCTTACGACTCTCATAAGTAATTAGATGTCCATCTTGCATCAAAACACCACTAAGAGCAAAGTCAAAGACATTGGTACATTCCTTATATAGCTTAGTGACATTAAGAAGGCAAGCACAAGTTGCTCCATCACCTTTTTCTTTAGGGCCTCAAATGCCTTCTCTCACCTTGCATCCCAATTCCACACTTTATTCTTCTTTAATAGATCGATGAGTGGAGAAGAGAGGGAGGACTAAAATTTGATGAACTTCCAATAGTAGTTGATGAGAACAAGGAAGGAACACAATTTTGATACATTCGTTGGTAGTTCCTATTCATATATATCTTGCACCTTAGACTTGTCCATCCATAGCTTGCCCCCCTAACAATGTGCCTAAAAAGTATGACTTTATGTTATGCAAAAACACATTCACATACAACTCATTTTCCCTTAAGACTTGGAAAACTTGTTATAAGTGCATAACATGCTCTTCTAGTGTTTTGTTATACATGAAAATATCATCTAGGTATACCATAATTAAGGGTTGTAACACTTAATGTTGGCCTTTGAATTTTT
This sequence comes from Erythroxylum oxycarpum, assembly GCA_025629785.1. Lineage (NCBI taxonomy): Eukaryota > Viridiplantae > Streptophyta > Magnoliopsida > Malpighiales > Erythroxylaceae > Erythroxylum > Erythroxylum oxycarpum. The sequence goes on along the minus strand of JAOTAZ010000009.1, from coordinate 15,247,396 downwards.
TCTTGATGAATAAGCATGATTTAAATTAATTTTGAGATCTTAATAGATTAATTTATCTTGGAGTTAATTAGCATGTTAATGTGAGTGAGATTATATGACATAGGTTAATTGAATTAAAGTGCCAAGGTGGTAAGATTGCATGAGGCACATTGTTGGAAGATCACTTAAGTTATAAAGTCTTAAGGCATTGAAGGAAGGATAAATTGGACTTTTTAGATTCATTAAGGGTATAAAAGGGAGAAGGAAGACTTGTCTTGCATTTGAAGAGGAAGAAAAGAAAATTAGAAGAGAGAAAAGAGAAGAGAGTGTCGTTGGAGAGAAAAGGAAAGGAGAGAAAAAAAGCTAAGCTAGGTTTCAATTTTCTTAGTTTTAAAGAGTGATTTTGAAGTTGTTCAAGAAGGAAAAAAGGAAGAAGAAGATTAGAGCTTCCATTAGAGCCAAGAAACTCAGTGTTTGGTGAAGATTCAAGGTAAGTTTATGTTTAATCTTTTGGATTTTTAAAAGGTTTTGGTTCGAAGAGCTTAGGAAATACATAGGTTTAAGTATTCTATGATCAATTTCATGCATAGGTTTCTTTGGGTTTTCCAATCAGAATTCATATTAAATAGGGTTTTTTGCTAATGTTGAAGGGAGGCAAGGGAGCAAGAGGAGAGACATCCTTGAGCAAGTTTTCAAGCAAGGAAATTAAGGTGGGTTACATTTTTATAATTGAGTAAATGAGCCATAAATATTCTTCAAATAAATGGAATTAAATGATTTTCCAACTACCTTATAAATGTGCATTTATTATTCTTTAAATGCTTGAGAATGTGTCACATGTTTTTGCATGTGAATTTTGTGAATGAATTTTGAGTTAATAAGGGAATGATTTCTAATTGCTTCATAATTGTTGTATTTGTTGCTTTTGAATGATTTAAGAAATGGCTATTATGCTTAGTATTGGAATTTGGTAGATGAATTATGAAATGATGATGGAAATGCATATGAAATACTTCATGTTCATGAAAAGTAAGATTTCGAAATGTGCCATTTGAGAAATTGGTTTTCAAGTCATGAATTACATGTTATATGGGTTTGTGGTGGTCTGTTCTGTCTGTCAAGTTCACTTTGACTAAATATTTTTTCCGTCTGCCCGCTAGTGGCATGGAGCTCCTTCACAGACTCTCCTAAGTTCATAACTTCACAAAATCATTATGTGGGATTTCGATAGTACGTTCTATTTACGACTACATAAGACCATTTTATGAAATTGTGTTAGTATGTTCTGTTACGGACTACCCAAACCATTTTTATGTGTTTATATGATTATAAAGTATTTGCAAGTTTGATGGATGCATGACTTATGTGAGATGTGAATTGGTTTGACAAGTTGAGATTTGAGAATTTTTTGTTTTATGATTCAATGAGAATTTGCTATGATTATGAAGGTTTTTAATGGCTTTTGCTTGTTACCAATTATAATACTATTACCCAAGAGCTTTAAGCTCACCCCCTATTCTTTCTCATATTCAGGCGATGAGCAAGATACTGAGTGATCGAGTTGAGAGTCAAGGCATCACTCCAATTTGCATATTTTGTTTTTGAAGCTAGATATTGTAAAACAAGGCTTTAGTCACATATTAAGCAATCATTGTTCTTCTAAAGTTTGTATTTTTGGATTATGGTGTAAGGTGGCTCGAAATGCTCACTAAAGCATTGTAAAACTCTTATCTTTTGATGTTAATGAAATACATAAATATTATCTTTGTTTGGGAAGATTATGAGTAAAAGGGATGCTAGGATGGATGTAGGATCTATTAGAGACGTTTTGGAGAGGGAAAATTTAGTGAAAACCCAAAGGTTACTCAGTCAAGCCGTGTATATTCACACTAGCCGTGTATTCCTGATGCAGAACAATCGCCAGACCTGTGAGTTACACAGTCTGACCGTGTATATTCATATGGTTCGTGTTTTGACCCTTAAAATGAAAAAATCTCACTTTGAATCTTCATGAAAGTTTTAGATATAGAAGTCCTCTTTCAAATCGTTTAAGAATGACCTTAATCAAATATCTATAATGAAAGTTATGCCATTTTTCCTGAAATAGGTTTAGTGTGATTGAGGACAAAACCATGTTTGATTCTTTTGGCCATAACTTCATCATCCGACCTCCAAATAAAGTGATTCTTGAACCAATAGATTCCTAAAATATTTATCTATCTTTTCATAAAATTTTTAGTCTTTGATATTGATTTGAAAAAGATTGATGGAAAGAAAATTAGGGATCGGTTGGAAGAGCATGACTTAGTTATGAACATACTTCGATATTTTGATGATATCATGATATGTAAAGCTCCAAATGAGATGGTTCTTATTAAAAAAAACTAGATACATAGACCTACAATTGTTTTTGAAAAAGTCAATGTGTGATTTTTGTGTTTGACTAGTGGGGCATGCCATCCTTGTGGGATGATGGCTAATGAAGGTACATTGAAATAACCCTATAGATTAATTTGCTCACATGTTATGACTCCAAATGTTGGGCTCTGGAAATCGGGTCTAACAGATGTGTTATCAGAGAGACTAGGTTTAGGAGTATCCTAGGCATGAAATGGGTAGTCCAAGACATGAGATTAACATGCATTGTTTTAAATGAACAACTTACATTGCTTTGAATTGTTTTACATGATTTGAAATTGTTTTGCATTAACTAAAGATGTTTAAATGTTTTAAAATTGAAGGAGTGATTATGCTGCCTCGAAAGAGAACTTGAGGAGCTACGACTTGATCTTGCTCTTGCCAAGGGAGCATGGATGAATCCTATGTCCCATAAGATGCGGGGACACATTTTGCTCCTGATTCTGAGGCACCTCTTGCACAACATGAAGTGCCACCGCCTACTCCTCCTATACCTCAAGTAGACCCTCTGGATCGATGGTTCTTTCAAACCTTTACTCAGGCTTTCTCATATGCCATGGGCCAAGGGCACAAGCTCCAGTGGATAGTATGATAAGCTCTGCAAGTATGGAGTTGTGGATTTTAATGGGACTACTAATCCTGAAGAGGTTGAAGCATGATTGAAGAGGACCGACAGAGTCCTGGTTCAGATGAAGTGCTCTAATAAAGAGAAACTGGACTATGCAATCAGCTTACTGCAGGGAGATGCACTCCACTGGTGGGAATCAGTGCCTCATAGTCAGATTATGCCTCTAGTACTGTCATGGAGAGATTTTGTGGAAGTTTTCAGGAAGAAATACCTTTCGAGAGTTTATGAAGGGCTAGGGTGTTCCTAAATCTCACACAAAAGGACATGAGTGTGAGTGAGTACGAGTTGAAGTTCACTCAGCTGTCATGTTATGTGGCCTACATTATGGTAAATGAGGAGGACAAATGTTGCAAGTTTGAGAGGGACTTCATCTAGTGATCAAGGAGAAGGTGCTAATCCATAATTTATGTGACTACCAGTTATTGATAGATGCGGCCCTTCAGGCGAAGAAACTGGAGAACATCAAATATAAAGTTAATCAGAAGAGGAAGAACCGGTAATAGTCTGCTAAGAGCGAAGTGGGAGTAGTGACTCTGCCCAGAATAAACAAGTGAAGGTATTTTTAGGCAAGCCTCAACTGTAGGAGGCAATAGAAGGATAGAGAGGAGTAGTCACATGAATACTAACCCTCAATGTGAGCATTATGGGAAATTTCACATGGAAGAGTGTTTCAAGTTACTTAGAACATGCTTCTGATGCGAAGAGAAGGGACACATGATCAGGGACTGTCCCCAAGCAATATGGTAAGAGCAATCGCAGTTGTAAGCCCCAAGGAGAGCAGAAACAGTGGGGACCAGACCAGTCACTGAGGTGGGCAGTTTTGGAGTTGCAAGGAAGATTGTTCCTCCTGGAAGGCCAAGGGTCAGGCTCAGGCACAAGCTTAGGCTCAAGTAAGGGTGTTCGCCATGAAAAGAGAGGAAGTTGCAGCCGCACCTAAAGTTGTCACGGGTATGGAGAGGAGTAGTCACATGAATACTAACCCCTAATGTGAGCATTGTAGGAAATTTCACAGGGGATAGTGCTTCAAGTTACTTGGAGCATGCTTCTAATATGGAGAGAAGGGACACATGATTAGGGACTATCCCCAAGCAATAAGGTAAGAAGGGTTGCAGTTGCAAGCCCCAAAGAGAGCAGAAATAGTAGGGATTAGACCAGTCGCTGAGGTGCAAGGAAGGTTGTTCCCCCAGGAAGGCCAAGGGGTCATGCTTAGGCTCAGGCTCAGACAAGGGTGTTCACCATGACCAGAGAGGAAGCTACAGCCGCACCTAAAGTTGTCATGGGTATGGCTCAATTATTTAACTCTGAAGTATATGTCTTGATTGATTCTGGTTCTACGCATTCATTTGTTTCTGCAAGCTTGGTTTTACATAATGTGAATTTGGTGCCATTGGATAGCCCCTTGATTTTTAGCACTCCTTTAAGGAGGAAGGTGATAATAAGTCAAGTATATAGAGACTATAAACTGGTTATTGAGGGTGCTAAACTAGTAGTAGACTTATTGCCTCTACAGCTGAAGGGGTCTAAATGTTAAATTGGGTGTGGATGCCATGGAGAAATATTGTGCAAAGTTAGATTGTAGTCTCAAATAGGTAGACTTTAACTTTGGCAATAGTGAGAAGGTAATTTTCAGAGGAGATAGGAGAATACCATCAACCAGAATTATTTTGACTTTGCTCGCCAACCGGATGATGAGAAAAGAGTGTGAAGCTTTCTTAGCACACTTCATAGACACTGATGTAAATGAAGGGAACTTAGAAGATTTTCTAATTGTGAGGGAGTTTCTAGACGTGTTTCTAAAGAACTTACCTGGTTTGCCACTAGTGAGGGAAATCGAGTTTTCCATTGACTTGATTCCCAGAATCGCACCCATTTCTATACCAGCGTATAGAATAGCTCTAGCTGATATGAAGGAGCTTAAGGAACTGTTGGAAGAACTGTTAAAGAAGGGGTACATAAGGCCAAGTTCGTCACTATAGGGAGCACCGGTTCTTTTTGTTAAGAAGAAGGATAGGACATGACGTATATGTATTGATTACCAGAGACTCAACAAGGTGACTATTAAGAACAAGTACCCTCTGCCTCAGATTGATGATCTGTTTGACCAGTTGCAAGGAGCAAAGGTCTTTTCCAAGATTAATCTTAGGTCAAGCTATCATTAGATCAAGGAGTCTAATGTAAGCAAGACAGCCTCTAGGACTCATTATGGGCATTACAAGTTCCTAGTCATGCCATTCAGACTGACCAGTGCTCCGGCTGTATTTATGGATCTTATGAATAAGGTCTTCAAAGAGTATCGGGATCAGTTTGTCATAGTATTTATAGACGACATTTTGGTCTATTCCAAGAGTAAAGAGGAACATCAGGGACATCTCAGGATAGTGTTGCAGACACTAAGGGATAAGGAAATTTATGCCAAATTCAACAAATGTGAATTCTAGCTTCACGAATTGATTTTCCTTGGACATATGATATCAAAAGATAGGATGCATGTTGATCTGAGGAAAATTGAAGCAATGGTGAATTGGCATACACTGAAGACAGTGGTAGAAGTGAGAAGTTTTCTGGGTTTGATAGGGTATTATAGGAGGTTTGTGATAGGATTTTCTATGATAGCTACTCCGATGACAAGTTATTGAGGAAGAATAAGAAGTTTATCTAGAGTGATGAATGTCAGAAGAGCTTTGAGGAGGTTAAGCAAAGATTGACAAGTGCTCCAATCTTGACTTTGCGTATGGGAGATGAAGGTTATACAGTTTATAGTGAAGCTTCAAATAAGGTTTTGGGTTGTTTGTTGATGCAAGAAGACAAGGTAATAGCTTACGCCTTGCGACAACTAAAGCCTTATGAACTGAATTACCTAACCCATGATCTGGAGTTAGCAGTAATGGTTTTTTTCCTGAAGATTTGGAGACATTATTTGTATGGGGTTCAGACAAGAATTTTTAAGGATTATAAAAGTCTCGAGTATTTGCTAAGCCAAAAGGAACTAAATTTGAGGCAAAGAAGGTGGTTAAAGTTGCTCAAGGATTATGACCTATTGATTGAGTACCATCCAGGAAAGGCGAATGTGGTAGCAGACCTTGAGTAGGAAATCCTCTATAGCTCATGTTCAAATAGTTTGTCTACCATTATTGGAAGACATGGTGAAGCTTAGGATAAGCTTAAAATAGGAGGAACCAAATTATATTCTTGCTAATTTCAGAGTGAGACCGTTACTGTTGGATCGGAAAAAGAAAGCATGCTTTGTTTGGAGAAATAGTAGATTTCAAAACTTTTAAGAAATCATTTTTGCAGCGGAAGCAACATATCCAAATCAACATGCCAATTCATACATGATATGGTATAAGGATAATTAAACATGAACAAGATGAAGAGAATTATCGACTCCTTTGCTACAGCTTTAAATCCTCGTTGCGCTATCCTCCTTCTCCTTGTATCCAAATCCTTTGCTTTTGAATCTTTTCCTTTAGCAATCTATCTTCTTCCTTGTTGTTGTATCCTCAACCA
>JAOTAZ010000009.1:15217666-15240764 GCA_025629785.1 Erythroxylum oxycarpum | reverse complement strand
ATATCTTTTGGTTTCAAAATTTAGTGAATGTGATCATTACTGCTTTATTAGATTGATGCCATGAGGTTTATTAGAAATTATCGTATCGTAGTGCACCCTCATCGTAGGGTATGTAGCGATATGACCTACGGGCGTATCGATGTATACTCTACGGTAAGGGGGCGCTACACTTATCTGCCCAATGCTTTCCCATACCAACAACATTAGCCATGGTTCATCCATTTGAGCACACACTAAGCCCTTAATCCTTCAAGAACTTAGTATTAGCCAAATCAACTCGTATAAGGTCTGAAACTCTCACCAAGTTTGATCTAACTTGATAAGTCATCTTGGAACTCTCGTATGCCACGATCATGAGTGTGATCCAACTAACCTTCTACTTGATATCCATCTCAAGTCTTATTTTGGTCCCACATCTGAATCTTGCATCTCGTTGAAGATTTTCGCCAAAGTGCACCAATGCACGTCAAAGCTTGACATTGCCCCTTTTCTCTTATCTACATGCAAGTCTTTGCCTTATTCTGTTGTTTCGCATGTCAAACATTGGTTAAGGCTCGTCAATGCCCCCACAATTCCGCTATTAGGACTAATAGGTCTAACATCTAACTACTAGGTTAAAGCTTCTAAAAAATTATAACTAAAAGATATATAAGGATGTGACTGAATCTATGAATAACTTCAAAATAAGTCCATTTATGTAATAAAATTGGATACACCACATACAAAGATCTTTTAAATTCCTCTAAAGACCTTCCTTTACACTCTAGCTACTGACAACTTGAAAAGAAAAAATGGCCTATCGTACTTGGTGATCCGTTCTTCTATTTTCATTAGTTATCTTCCTATTTGTTAGCACTTGCTTAGGTGATACACAATAATTAAATGAAATATATGTCTTTAGATGGAGGAATATGGATTGTTAAACTACATTTTCCATTGACACATTCAAATCAAAACAACAAATTATGTCGGTCTAACTAGAATAACCAAAGTAGAAACTCTCTTGAATGCATCTTCATCTTATGGATATAAGAAATATGTTCTTATAAAGTGTAAGAATATGTTTAAGGAATTGTGATGTAACCATTTGTTATTAGTTTATGCCTTATAGCTAATTAGTTGATCGTAATTTAATGACATAATTATTTAAATACATTTTTTGTATATATTCAAATGTGTATGATAAAATCCATAAGATAAATGTACATTACAAATAAAATTATGATGAGATAATAATTATAAGATTAATATTGCATTTATATATTATCATTAAATTGTTCCTAATCATTGTTTTATTAAGATTAGACATTAATAGAGCTTGAAAAAAATGACCAACCCCAGACTGTTCTCTTTCTGCTGCTTTTATTTCTTTGAAACTCAATTCCCTCGTGATGCTCTGCTCCTGTTCCATCATCATGCTCATACCTCCACCTAGGTCTGCGCAGACCTCCTCCTTGATTCTTGCTTGCTGCTCTACTCTACTGTCGCGTATCTTCTTTGTTCACGCCTGCTTTGAATGTTCCTCTGTGTGCGCCGCCTCTAAAACTCAGTTGTTGCACTGCACCTGGGTCACGCTTGCTTCTCCTAAGTCTTCTGCTTAATTTATCTGATGCTTGTTAGCAAAGGACGACCTCTTATATTTTGCTTGATGATTAGACGTAGGCCCTTTCAATTTTGCCATCTTTCTCCTTTTTACATTTTAATAATTGTAGAGCTCACCAACGTGACTTTCTCAATGTGTTGTCTTTGCTCCTCTCTACTTTATCAACGCAGCCCACCACCATCAAATGTCCCTTTCATTTTTTCAAACTCTCCAGCCTACTTGTGCGTGATTTGCAAATCCTTTGGTCCATTATTGCAGCCCTCAAATTACGCCCTTCACATGATATTTGTCCACTTGATTTGAGAAGTTTCAGCTGGGTCCCTCTTTTTCCTTTAGCATGAGTTAACGTGAGAGTCTTCTTTTATTCAGCTATTGGGTCCACCACGTTATTGCATATTCCAATTTGCGTCACTGCTCTCTCTTGGCTGGGCTGATTTGCGTTTTTATTTGACACCTCCTCCACCTAATTCCAAGCAACTTCACTTGATCAAGTCCTCAAATGCGTGATTCTGTTGCTGTTTAGTGCCTGATCTTCCACGTTCCAGCCTTTAAATCACCACCTGTCGCATGAGTCTTGAGGCTTGATTTCTATCCACGGGCAAGTTTAAACGCACAGCACAAAAATCAAATGATGTCTTGCTCAATCTGTCCCACACGAGTCACATGCATGAAGAAATTCAAGACCCTGTATTGTTGTGACTTGCCCTTGATATTTTAAATAAATGGGACCCATTAACGTGAGAGTCTCCATGTTTCAAGCTGTGATTTTAAGCAATCGCCGCAGTTCTTCCTCTGATTCCTTTCATGTAGCGTTGGACTGCTCATCTAATCCTTGGCTATTGGTGTCAATTTAATTGCTGTCACTTTCATGCTTTAAATCTCCTTTTAATTTTTAATTCACCAGCCCTTTATCCATCCTCTCCACTGTGCATATGCGTTGAAGCCCACCTTCAGCTGCTCCACGTGTTCTCTTCATTCTTCAATGGTCTCAGTGTGTTTTGCGTGGATGGGACCATTTGATGCTGCTGTTTTTGTGCAATTAATTGCTCATTCCACTGTTTCCAAATTTTGCTGCTGGTCATGTCTTCAAATGTCTCTTCAAAGTTGCTAGTCATCCACTCTTTGCTGACTTTATACGTGTACCACCTTAAGACCTCCAGCTGTCTTGAACGTGTTTATGTTAATTGACAATAAGTTGTGCGTTGAGCTGCTCTTCACATGCTGATTTTTCATCTGTTGCGTGTTTATTGCTTTCTTTGTCAACTTGTGTGTCAAATCTTCTGGGTCCATTTGAATTTTTTATTATCCAAAGCTTGTGTGCGTGAATGTACCTGACAAATAAAAACAAAACACTCTAATTAAAATCCTTCTCTCATGCTATATTATGTTGTGTGATTGCGTTTTCTCAAAAACGCCTAGCAATGTTAACGCTGCCAAAACGCTGCGTGTGAAATGTCAATGCATGGGATTCTTTATTTATTTATTTATTTATTTTAATTTGTCTTTTTGGCTCAAAAATATATCAACACATCCAACCTAACAATCAATTCAAATTGAACATAAATTGAGCATTTTATCTATAAAAATAGGATTGAAATCACAAGTAAATGCATAAAAAATATATAAAAATTCAATCCTATCAAATACCCCCACACTTAGCTGTTGACCGTCCTCGGGCAAATCGTCAAAATCAAAATTACAAACCAAAACTCTAACTCATTTTCCACATTTCTTAAGAATAAATAGTCATAAGTAAAGATGAATGACTTTCAAAAACTTAAGCAACAACTCAACATCCAAAGCTTTTACCCATGAGTAATCAACATTCAATATCTTCAAAAACTGAGCAATGTTGGTCTGTCAAATTATTTAAACAACCATGGAATTCAGCATTTAATCTCCCCACCATACACCCCACAACGAGTAGCTCTAGTTGAAAGACGACACCGTCATGTGATTGAAACCGCCAAAACATTGATGCACCAAGCCTCTCTCCTACCCCAATTTTGGACCTTTGCTTGTCACCAGGCCGTCTTCCTCATCAACAAAATGCCATCCACAACCATACAAAATCAAACACCACATGAAATCTTATTTTGAACCCCATTCAAACTAGACAACATCAAAACCTTTGGCTCCCTATGCTATCTATGGCTGCGACCTTATGCCAAGCACAAGCTTGAAACCAAATCCTCTCTATGTGTTTACTTAGGTTTTTCGCCTAAATACTATCGCCATCAGTGTTATGATCCTGTTTCATCAAAAATTTATCTATCCCGTGATGTTCAATTTTATGAAAATGAATTTCCTTTTCAAACAATTTTTTCAAAATTGCAACAAAATTTGAAAATTACTTCTTAGGATGTCATTGATCAATAAATGGATACTAATCTTTTGGATTCAAATATTAATGTACTTGTGCAGGATGCTCTCAAGCTACCTTCTCCCACCTCTATCGTCTGGCAATCGCCGCATTCAGGTATAACTCCCTCCACCGATACAACCTTACTGCAATCAGAACATAATGCTTCTCCATCTCATAACGGTTCCCAACACATGCCCCCTGAACCCGACCCATCCCTTACAACCTCTATCCAAACTTAAGCTATGTCATCTCCACAAAGAACCGAGCCCAAACCGAACACAACAACCCACCAACTAGCCATAATCCAATTCCACGAGACACCAACACCCACCCTATGGTCACACTCTCCAAGAATAACATTACAAAACCGAAAATCCTTACTGCCTTTACCGATACTTCACCATTAACCAATCTACCCACCACCTACAAACAAGCTCAACGTCATTCCCATTGGAACCAAGCCATGATGTCCGAATATGAAGCATTAGTTAAGAACCAAACGTGGGAATTGGTACCATATGATCCCTCTCGGAATGTGGTTGATTGCAAATGGTTGTTTTGTATAAAATATAAACCTGATAGTACAGTTGACAAGTACAAAGCTCGCCTCGTTGCTAAAGGATTTACTCAGCGAGCTGGAATTGATTACACATCCACCTTCAGCCCTGTTGTTAAACCTGCTACAATTCGGCTTGTTCTAGCCCTTGCCGTTTAAAACTCTTGGCTAATTCGACAATTAGATGTAAACAATCCATTCCTACAAGGCACCCTTGGTGAAAAGGTGTACATGAGACAACCTCCCAGATTTGTTGACTCATCAGCTCCATCACATGTCTGCAAATTGAAGAAAGCAATCTATGGTCTTAAGCAGGCGCCACGCGCTTGGTATATCGAACTCACAAACTATCTAATACGTATTGGCTTCAAGTGCTCGAGGTCTGATTCTCCCTTATTTATTCTTCGGCAGTCTAGTATAATAGTCTACATATTGATATATGTTGATGACATTATAATAACTGGCAATGTACATGCCACTGTTTGTCAAATTATCAATGGTTTGACACAACGATTTTCTCTCAAAGATCTTGGCAGCCTACATTATTTTCTTGGTGTTGAGGTTACTCCATTTAATGGTGGTCTCTTGCTTTCTTAACAAAAATACATCTCTAATGTTCTTCATGAAGCAAAAATGCAGGATTCAAAAGGGGTTTCAACTCCAATGAGTTCGGACACATCTCTTCAATCTTCATTGCTAGACGATGTTATTGATGGCTCTACATATAGGAAACTGGTTGGGAAACTTCAATATCTAGCCTTTACGAGGCCGGACATTGCTTTCCCGGTAAATAAGTTAGCTCAATTCATGCACTGCCCAAGCTCAACGCATTGGCAGTCTCTAAAACGGTTGCTTCGATACTTATAACAAACCTCTATGTGTGGACTTCATATTGTAAAAGACAGCTCCAATAATTTATTTGTATACTCTGATGCGGATTGGGTAGGTAATCCGATTGATCGCACATCCACAACAGGCTACATCACTTACTTAGGGAGCACACCAATTTCATGGTCTTCGAAGAAATAACGAGCGGTGTCACTCTCACCGACAGAGGATGAATATAGAGCGGTAGCCGCTGCGGTTGACAAATCAAATTGGCTAACAAATCTCCTTCATGAGCTCCATTACACTCTTGCTGGACCTCCTACCGTGTACTCAGACAATGTAGGAGCAACATATCTATGCAAAAATCTTGTCTTTCATAGTCGTATGAAGCATATAGCCATCGACTTCCACTTTGTCCGAGATTAAGTAACCAATAAGCAGATCGAAATTCGACACCTGCACACCATTGACCAAGTCGTTGATCTGCTCACAAAGCCATTGGCACGCCCAGATCGAAATTCGACACCTGCACACCATTGACCAAGTCGCTGATCTGCTCACAAAGCCATTGGCACGCCCAGCTTTTAATCGTCTATTCACCAAGTTGTCGCTTGTCAAGCCAACCCACAACTTGCGAGGGCGTAACAAGGATAATGTTCCTTAAGTTCAAAATATTTGACTTGGTCTTTTCTCCTTATCAATTAGTTAGCATTTGTATAGTTTAAACTAAGTTGTTGAGTATTATCAGGATTGCTCAAGATATCAATTGTAATTGTATATAAACTGTAATTCATCAATAGAAAGATACAAGCCTTATTCATCTCAATTGCTTAAACCTCTTTACTAAGAAAAGGTGAAACCTAGCTCAAAACTCCATTCTTTTCTCTACTTCACTGAAACCTCTCTTCTTCTCTTCTTATTTTTCTTTCTTCTTCTCCTTCACTCACGTTTTTTGTCTCTTCTTTAGGAAGACAACATTTTCCTCTTTCCATTATATCCTAATGAATCATAAAAGTCCATTTTGCCCTTCCCTATATGCCTTATATCTTTTATCCTTAAGTGACCTCCCAAAAATGCCCTTCATGCAATCTTACTACCTTAACACTTTAATTGAATTAACTTATGTCATGAAATCTTACTAACATTAACATAACAATTAACTCCAAAATTAATCTATCAAACCTCATAATAAATTTAAATCATGCTTAATCAATAAAAAAATTCGGGGTCTAATAATCTTAGCCTAAAAGATAAGGAAATTGTTAGACTAAAGACATACTACAAGGCCATGGAGATTTATAACTCATAATTGAGACAAAAGGTTAGGATATTATGGTAGAAGGAGGGTGATAAAAACCTCTAAATTTTTCCATAATGTTTTTTAGGGAAGGAGAAACAAGAGTAGGATTCTATCTGTAAGTGATTTCAGTGGAATGTAAGTTACGGATTAGATCCAACTTAAGGAATTGGCTCATATGCACTTTTAAGACATCATGGGAAAATGCAATGAAGTTAGGGATCTTCCTCGGGATCTCATCTCTTCTCTCAAAGGCTCAATTCTTCCTCACCACAATGAGTCACTATTAAGGGCGATTACACCAAAGAACATTAAAGATGTCTTGACTTCCTTTCATCATGGTAAAGCTCCTAGACCTAATGGCTTTGATGCTAGGTTCTTTCAAGCCACTTGGAACAAAACTGGAGGTATGGTCACCAGAGCTACCTTAAAATTGTTTAATTCTGGTAAATTATGAACTAAGCTTACTAAAATATATATTTTCTTGTGCCTAAGATCCCTAATCTTTCTACTCTCAATAAGATTAGGTCTATACCTTTTTCTAATGTAATATATGTTAATCTCCAAGATTATTGCAAATAAACTAAGGTCTACACTGCCTAAACTAATCAATCTTGGTCAAGGTACCTATATAAGAGATAGAAATATTAGGGATAACACACTCCTTACATAGGAACTCTTTAAGGGATACTTCACCAATAGATTAGTTAAAAGTTATGCATTAAAACTTAACTTTAGTAAGGCCTTTGACTCTATGAAATGGGACTTTATTTTAAGCACTATGCTAGTTATGGGTTATCCTAATTAGTTTGTTTCTTAGAAAAATGTTTGCTTATCTTCAGTTTCTTATGCAGTGATAGTGAATGGTGAGCCTTCAAAGTGTTTCAAAGTAGTTGGGGGACTAAGGTAAGGAGACCCTTTGTAACCTTTCCTATTCACAATCAAACTGGAGATCCTAAGTGGAATTATCTCACTAAACATTGCCAAAGACCCTTCATTTTACTGTAGGTCCAACAAATTACAAATACACCAACTATCTTTTGCTAACGATCTTTTATTGTCGTTGTCGAGGCAAGTTTTAATCTATTAAAATCCTCAATATACTACAAGCGCACAGGTCGTGGGAGTAGCATGTGAGGTATTGATCCCTCGAGGAGTTATCGAACTAATCTAATTCTAAGTTATCTAAGGCCTAAAGAATTATTAAAATGAAAATAAAAATTGTATAGAAAAATAAACACGTGAAGAAGATTGATTTGAATTAAAATGTAAAATTAACACATAAAGAACTAAATTGAGCACCACCAAATTCATAACGGAAAACATAGAAGGAAGATTAGTCGATTATGAGAAGAAGGATTTATCCTATCATCAAATACTAATATGATTACTTTTGAGTTAATATGATATCGGTCTTAGAATTTCAAAAGGTGGATTAGTCTCTCTCAAGTTATAATCATTAAACCCTAAATCATAATCCCTAATTGAATTATGGAATTTGCAATATCTCAATTAACAAAAAACCACAAATCCAATAAGATCTTAAGCCCTCTAATGGACTATCGGGTCCTCACACAAGATTTCTCTTCATATAAATTCCTGATTTGATCATTTGCATAATCTATTAGAATGTTTAACTCTTATTACCCAATCTAATCGTTTTGCTATCAGTTCACTCTCTCGATTTGTTACTAAAGCATACAAATACAAAAAATAATGCATTAATATTCTAATATATCTAGAATATTAGTGAATGATTTGATTTCATATGATTGAGATTGAGAAATCTCTTGTATGAATATATCTAATATAATTAGACGAAGTTGCATGTAAACCAAGAGATAGGACAACATAAGTGCTCTAGATTAAGGTCAAACCTAATAGTGAAATTTATGAATCAATAATGTAATACTAAGGATTTTTACTAGAAAGAGTTCTATTAATCAACTGATGGATTATTTATTAATAGTCATAATAAAAAATATTAACATTAGATTAGAATTTTCGCAGTCTCATAATCAACCATATAATTGCATGATAAAGATTAATAATTACAGGATTCTTAGGGGGATTCATCACCTAGACATTATTATTTAATATAGACTTTTCTAGTGCTCAGTATTGTTTAATCTTAGTTTATTTGCTAATTTGATTTTTAATCAAATTCTAAAATCTGATTCGTTAGATAATAGAAAAAGGGTAACTAATAGTAATTACAATCTTTGTGGGATCAACTTATACTTGCCTTTGCTAGCTATAGTTACACCAAACACTTACACTAAAATTTTCTATTGATATAAAATAATATCAATAAGTAATTTGGTGTGGAACTCCTACTTTACTCCCTCTTAACCATCGCTACTTTAGCTAGCAACCTTATAAGGACTCAATATAGAGACGTGATCAAATTTACTATTGATTTTTGGGAGTTTGTACTATGTGGATACAATTAAGAGAGCTATAAGGAATTATTCTTGGATTTACCTTTCTAATAAATATTATGAAAGGGTCTATTAGGGATATTTGGACTACACTATCCTCACATGGAATGGCTAAGAACAACATAGTGGGCTTCGAAAATCAAAATGAAAAATAAGGATGTTAGGAACATGATATGTGCTTAATTGATTGTTTAATTATTCCATAACACTTGGCAATTATTGACATTAAGATACTCACTTTGACTCATATTTGATTTTAAGCACAATTCGGAAGTAAAGAAGTTAAAGTGAGCCGAAAGCTCTAAATTTTGACCATTTTCTGAAGATTAATTTTTTCTTCTCTTTATAGAGCAAGAAGAAAAAAATTAAAAGATAAGAAAGATGGAAACACAAAGAAGAAGAATGTGGGCTACATGAATTTTGAATGGCCATGCAAGGTATTAATTTAATTAATGGATAATGCATAAGGCACCAAGGTGAGAAGAAAATGGTAGCTACTGGGATAAATCACCAAAAGGACAACGACAACAAGCATAAAACATGAGTGCAAAGAGGATAGCTAAGAAGGCCAAAACGCAGATGTCTCAAATTTGCGTTTCACACAAATGTCTTTTGCGTGAACACAAACGTGGTCTGCATTTCATGCAGACAACTACGCTAAATGTAGACAACACCTGCATTTAACGCAGGCAATGTCTGCGTTCAAATAAGGATGTCGTAGGTTATAAACAAACATGTACAATAGCTTAGACCAACATATTTATTTGTTACATCAGTCAATAGTGAGAACAAAAGAGAGTACCCTGAAATAGAGAGAAGCTTCCGATAGAAGAGAGCTTGGAGGTGCAGTGAGAGGGTTTTGGTAAGGTTATTCACCGTGGGCTGAAGCATTTTCGTGGGAGAGACCCATGAAACGCTAGACGTCTCGATACCGATTCGGAGGTGTCATCGACGCTAATGACCCGGGTTAAGTGAATTTCACCATTTTTGTTGTTTCTTTCTCTCATTAGAAATTGATTATGTTATCCTAGGTTAATTGATTTGAGTTTTGTGTATGGATAATCGAATTTTTGTTATTGTTCAGTTATTTGTGTATGAACCTATTAGGTATTATGAAAAAATGATTTTAATGTGTTAGAAATTGATTATGTTATCCTAGGTTAATTGATTTGGGTTTTGTGTACGGATAATCGAATTTTTGTTATTGTTCAGTTATTTGTGTATGAACCTATTGGGTATTATGAAAAGATGATTTTAATGTGTTCATTGAATCGTTTATTTACAAACCTATTGCTAGAATTTTGATGTAATCCATAATTATTATGTTGAAATTCATGTGTAGTGACTAATGATTTGTAACCATTAGGGATAGCATGACCTAGATTAAATGATGCATCATATATGGTTGTTGCCTTGATTAATCGGTTTTCCTAATTCATAATGCTACTGCCTAATTAAATCTAGAGATCGCGTCCTAGGTTATTTGGTGGTTATGTTTAATTAATGATCATATCTTAATTAAACAATACCTAAGGAAAAACTTAGGTTAATTATTAGCTCACGATTAATTGTTTCTAGGAGAGGTTTAAGAACAACAAATCAATGAAATATGCTTAATTAAGGCGTAGGTCGAGATCAAACCAAAGAACTAGGTCCCTACCGAATTCCCCATTTTTATCAATTTTTGCATGTTTTCTTTAATTTGTTTTTATTAGTCTAATTTCACTTTATTTTCTTATTTCCAAAACCCCTAAACCTAAACACCGATTAATTCCATTTTAATAACTTTACATACATAAGATGTTGTACCCTGTTCCCGAAGCCCAACCAAGGTGTTGGACCTCGTTCCTCGAGCCCAATTATCTGGAGTCAAAAAGCGTAAGCGGGTCTCCTTGTAGGGTCATCCCTATAAACCCTCCCTTCCTTTTTATCAATCCTTGAAAATCAATAGCAAAGGCTATCGCTTGCTGTGGAAGGGTAGAAAACGCGTTAGGAATCCAATGCGTCCAAAGTCGCCTCAAATAGAGGTCGAACGAAAAAGTTATGATGGAACAAATCTAACATGTTCATGTCTTAAATCATATTGTACCTGTCTTGGTGCAAATGCCATAACTTTTGCTACAGGTGTTAGATTGATTTCCAGTTTTGATGGTTTGAAAGAAGTCTTCTAGATCCACAGCTTTCATGAAGAACTCTAAGTGAGATTCGACCTCCAAAAGGATAAAAAATGGAACAGAAAATATAAAAAGAACAGTGCATAAAAACTAAGACGAAACAAAACTAAGACTAAGCAGAAATGAGACGAAGTAGAAATGGGACAGAATAAAACTAGGGCAAATCAGAAATGATATGAAGTGGAAATGAGACGAAACAAAACCAAGATAAAGCAAAAATGAGACGAAGTGGAAATAAGATGAAACAAACTAAGACGAAGCAGAAATGAGACGAAACAAAAATAAGACGAAGCATCGTCAAACTAAGATGAAGCAAAAATGAGATGAAGCAGAGTAAGGCAGAGCAGAACTAAGATGAAGTGGAATCTAAGACGAAGCAGACTAAGATGGAGCATCTTAGGTACGAAACTAAAACGGAGGAAAAATTATGACGAAGCAAAAGTGAAACTAAGATGAAGAGGAAGTCAAATAAGACGATAGAAACTAAGACGAAGCGCCTTAGGTACAAAACTAAGACAAAGTAGAGGTCAAACTAAGATGATAGGAAAGTCAAACTAAGACGATAGAAACTAAGACGAAGTGTCTTAGGTCAAACTAAGATGTTAGGAAATAGAAACTAAGACGAAGTGTCTTAGGTACAAAACTAAGATGAAGCAGAGGTCAAACTAAGACGATAAGAAAGTCAAACTAAGACGATACACTGTTGGAAAGCTAAAATTTTAGCTACCACCTTCTAGAAGACAACTTTGTCTAATCCACCCTAGGTTATTCTAGATTCTCCCTAGAAGTTAGAGCCCAAATTTTACCCTTATAACAGACCCGAAATATGCAATGCACTATAAAGTTAGGAAATTCACAAGTCAAAATAATCATATTTCATTAACAAAGCCAAGCACAATTGTGAACTTAGCTTTAATTACAACTCAACATGCTCATCAGTAGCTTAATATAAAAATGGATGCTCGATGCTTTAACAGGCTTATGAAGCTGACCAAAGGTGTTTGTACTAACTTAGTTACAAAAGTTTCTAGTATCTTAGAGTTTTCGATGCCTTGCATGGATTGCTAACCTTCTTAACCTGCACCTAGGAGGGAATGATGGGAGTGAGCAACATAGCTTAGTGGCTAATATACTTATAGCCATTGGCAACTGGTCCCAATTTCAAGAATATGCATATATATGTATACATACATACATATACATATATACATATATGTATATATATGCATATATGTATATATATGTGCATATACATACATATACATATATGTATGTATATATACATATGTATATGTATATGTATGTATATGTATATACATACATATACACATATATATATATACATATATGGATTTGCACTATATATATATATATACACATATATGGATTTGCACTCAGCAATTTAAACATTTAGTTCAAATTACATAACAGCTCATAACCCATAGCACTCAGTATGCTTCATGCTTGACAATAAAAATGCAATGCACAATATACGGCTCGAGGGTTTCATGAAACAGAATGAGGAAACTGAAGTTTACCCCATGAATAGAATGAGTCCATTTCGGAGCTCATATGCCACAAGCAGGCAGTTGGGAGAAGGCTCGTGTCAATGTGCACGTGACGAACAGAATGGTTTCACTCTTGCCCAAACAGAAGCACATAATCATTTTAATAGAATGCTTTTATATGTTTAAACCTCTTCTTTTGTTTTCCATGCAAAACCAAACGTCATAGCCTCTATCGAGGTACAATAATAGGCACATCTCATTATGCATTTCCACTTTTACAACAAGTCAATTTCAACTACCCATATACATATACATATACATATACATATACATATACATATACATATATATACATATATATATATATATATGTATGTATGTATATGTATATATATATGTATATGTATATGTATATATATATGTATGTACAAAGGCAAGAACTTGCCCAATTACACAAAACTACAAATACATTACCCACCTAGTTAGCTTGTGAAACCAAGTCAAGCTTGCCATTCCCCTTACTCTTGGGTAGAATTCCTTTAGTCTCCTATATATACATATATATATGTATGTACATAGGCAAGAACTTGCCCAATTACACAAAACTACAAATACATTACCCTCCTAGTTAGCTTGTGAAACCAAGTTAAGCTTACCTTTCCCCTTGCTCTTGGGTAGGATTCCCTTGGTCTCCTACAACAACCAAGGTTCCAAATCAAACCATCATTCCCATCAAATTCATAACTTAAAAAGAAAATCATAAGATTTCAACAAATACAAAATTAAACTCAAATCTAACCTACCCATAACCCATCTAGGTTAGAAAACCCTAAGACCTAACTTAAAAACCCTAAAATAAATTGAGTTCCCCTAATCCCTCTTCTTCCAACACAAACCCTTTCCTTTTTAACTCCTTCTTCCACAACACAAATCATTCCTTTAATAAAGCACAAAGGAAAGATGGTTAACCTACCTTAACAAGTTTGATTTCTCTCCTTTCCTTCTTTCACCGAAACCTTTCACCTCTTTCTCTCTCTTAATTTTGTTTTCTCACTCTTCTCCCTCTTCAATTCACGTTTTTCTCCTCTTACAAGTAAAACAACACATCCTTTTTCTATTTCTACTCTTAATGAGCCCAAAAAGTTCATCTTACCCCTTCCTTATAAGCTTATGCTCTTTTATGCTCAAGTGATCTCCCGAAAATGTCCTTGAACATCCTTATTACATCAACACTTTACTTCCACTTATCCATTAAACAAATCCTAGTAACCTTGACACCATCATAGCTCCAAAAATTAATCTATCTAAATTCCAAATTTATTTTGAAATCATGCTGACCTAAAGAAAAAATTTTCAAGGTCCAACAGTCTCTATGGGATCGACCTAGACTTACCACTGCTATAGTAGTAGGTCTAGTTATTTTATTTTCACTAGCATTACAATGTGCTATTAGAACATCTTCATAATTGGCTTGATCATGGTGATTCACGATATATGGAGAGAAAGAAAAACTAGAGTAGTTATTCTTTGATTTCCCTTTCTCATAAGTATTATGAAAGGGTCTTTGTAACTGAAAACTTGTTGTATCCACCTAGAATTCATCCAACTTGTGTAGGAGACAGTGAGATAAAGAGGTCACCTCAAGGCTCTATTTGAAAATATGCTTGAAATTCTTACTACTCA
This sequence comes from Erythroxylum oxycarpum, assembly GCA_025629785.1. NCBI lineage: Eukaryota > Viridiplantae > Streptophyta > Magnoliopsida > Malpighiales > Erythroxylaceae > Erythroxylum > Erythroxylum oxycarpum. The sequence goes on along the minus strand of JAOTAZ010000009.1, from coordinate 15,226,309 downwards.
TGTTGTAACTTCAGCTTTAACTTCTCCTTGAATATCCTGAGTTTGTATTTGGTGTACTTTATGCATAGTTAATGCAATTCTTATTTTAAAAAGTAATAATACCACAAAATTACTATTATCTTTTACTAAGAAATAGGCATGTTCAAATTTACGTAGATGATGAAAACTAGTTCTCAAGAACTAACTTGTATACAAATTTATGCTCTATTGATGTATTTAAATTGTATTCATGACATGGATCAAATAGCAATGAAATAAAATTAAATAGTCATGATATTAGGATAAAAGTGTTAATCAACTTACAATATTTCACAACAAATAGGAATTAATTCTTTTTACTACTTGTGGTGCTATTTTCTATTTTAATATTTATAAAATAGTATTATTTAGTTCCTAAGAATTAATTCTATTATTTTTATATTATTTTTTTATAATTAGGCCATTAACTTAACTGATGTGGCATGGTAGCTTTACAACAATCATTTACTGAATATTGGTGTGATTTTTTATAATTTAAATTTAATTAAACAAATTTCAAACCCTGTGTTCTTTTGGACATCTCCAACTAGTTTTTCCAATCATTTAGGATTTCTCTCATCCTCTTACTAATATTAAATTGTTTTGTCATGTAATTTGGGAATAAACAATAATATCTCTATGAGCAAACATTACAAAAGAAAATAATGAATGGAGATTCAAAAACAAAAATCTTGTCTCCTGATTTATATAGATTTTAATATCATTTTAATTTTTATATATCAATCATTAAGATGCACAGAAAATTTAATGATTATATAATCACTTATGTTAGTATTTAATTTTTACATATGTGTTATAACATATTTAATAAATTTTACAACCCTTAATTGTTTAAATGGTTAAAATTTTGAATTAAAATTAGAATGAAGAATTTATAGGTTCATTTTGTTTAGTGGTGGAGATATGATTCTTGAGTAAGCTTATGGAAATAACTTTCTATGTTTTGATTTGAGAACTTAATGAATCCTAAACACTTTAAGTGTATAGAGTGAAATCCTTGAGAGGGTGTTAAATCTTATTCATTTGGTTTTGATGGAATTGATAAGACGTTATGTTTTAACAATGTGTCCTATGAGTGTTTGTTCTCTCGATCGTTATTTTATCTTAACCCTTAAATGTGAATTAGCTGTAAGGCCCCAAAATATGCCCTAGATGAAATGTTACATATTTATGAAAGCACATGTATGATATGAGTTAAAATTGTGCTACGATTTGAAAGTGAAAGGCATGTGACCTGAATTTTGGTATTGATGGACTATAGATAGTGAATTGGAATTAATTCAAGCCATTAAAGAATTGAGATTTTTAAATGTACATTTGGACTAGGAAAAATGGTCAAGATATAAGTTAAGTTAGTACATGAAAATTAGAATGATTAAGCCTATGAGTTAGTGATATTTGGCATAGCTAATGCATTGACATTTGGCATCATCCATTATGTGACAAATAGCTTGGCAAGAATGTGACAAATGACATTATTAATAAGTTGACAAGTGGCCTAATGGGAGTGTTGCAACCGGCATTATAAATGGAGGGCAAATGGGAGTCATGCATTGGAGACATGTGTCAATGCATAAATAAGACACCTAGTAGCTTAGGTGTTTCATTCTTGCAAGGAAGTTTCTGCAGCCCTCACTTTGTTTTCAATCTCTCCGCCGAAATCATCCTTGCCCATGTTCTCAATTTCTACATTAATCTTACATGTTATCACACGAACTACTTTGCCAAACTATTCATTAAGGGAACTACTTCATGTTATCCTTTATATTAGTGCCTCTATGGTGTGAAGATCATCTTAGTTCCACCTTGATCTTGAAGTTGGGTTTGGTTGCTTGAAAGGGTTGATATACTTGGATCTTTGGAGTTGTTCTTTGAAATTAAAAAGGTCAGGGAATAGTAAACTTATTATCATGTTAGAACATGTATTGTTTGATGTTTGAAGTGGATAAAATGTGTACTGAATTAATAAAGAATTGAGGTTAGAAACTTGATACATGCTGGATACTTGTTAGAAGGAGTGGTTCCACTGAACAAGTATCGATATTTTAGCCATATCTTAACCTGTAGGTATCCAAATGACATGATTTTAAATTCAGATTAAACTAGATACATATATCTACAATTCATGAAGGAATCGAATTTCATTTCTATCACTAAGGGTTTTGCAATTTGGCTTGAAGTTGAGTTGTGGTTGCAATTTTGAAGTTTCGGGTTAATTATCCCAAAATTGTGGGAATTGATTAGGAAGGTGAAAAAAATGGGATTTTGTACAATTATTAAACTATATAAGGTTAAGTTAATTTATTAAATGGACTTGTTTAAGGTGTGTTATGAACTTAAATTGGTCTTCAATTTAATTGAGATGATAATATTAAGAATGTATGGTTTAATAATGATGAATACAATATTGAATTGCTTGGTGTGTTCATGAATGAATGAGTTCCAAAGGCTTATGTACTATGAATTGGATATGGATGTTTGTGATTTGGGAAATTCTGTGATGATATTGTGTTAATTTTCGGACCATCAAGTGTCCGAGGAGTTTCATATTAGGGATTGTGTTGGAAGTGTTTTCTATTTGTATGAATACACTTAATTTGTGATGACTCAATACCTCTATCGATGAATTAATGAATATAATTTGATGACATGTTCGTTTGTTTGGAAATCAATGAATATGTTAACTTGAACAAAATGGAATAAAGTGGTATGTGTCGCAATATGTTCCTCACACGAGAATTCTGAAATGAACTTTTTTTGTTTTAAAACTGTTAAGTCCTAGTCGTGGGCAAATAGGCATGCCTAAAAGGGTCTACAGCTGTTCCTGTGACACTTTGATGCCTCCTGTTACTGACATTTTAGTGTCTGATATTATTGAGACATAAGTATCTACTACTCTTTGATATTGATCACGGTATCTCCGGTATTAGTCCCATTACACACTTCTATATAAATGATTAATAGACTAACTTATTTTGTATTCTATTATATGCTTAGTTATGATATAAAGAAGCTTTTCTCTGAAACATTTGAGCTCCATTCTAAAATAAGCTAATTCTATTTTTTTACAGATAAGTTTTGTTCTGATATTATAATATTCAACATTGAAATTGGTGGGTTTTTCTTTTAAGTTAAATGTGTAACCTATTCTAATATGTTATATTTGTTATGTGAATCATGATATTCTGGTTCGGTTTGAAAATGGATAAGTAAACACTGCTTATAATCTTATGTGATTTTGAATATGTGAATGTTTGGATGACTGTTTGAAACAATTATCTGCTTATATCATGTTTAGTTTATTCCCACTAAGCTGTATGCTTAACATGGTGATTTTTCCTCGTGTAGGTTTAGATAAAAGGGTTTGCAGATTAGGACAATAAAAAACGCAATGGCTAATGACAAATTTGTTTTGTTTTGGGAATGTATGTTTGATTTGTATGTAATAATATAAGACATGATGTATTTTGTTAAAAGTTCGAAAATATTGAAATGCAGAGTGTATTTGAACTTAAGATATGTACTGTTTTGTTTAAGGTTTGTAATGTAATAACTTTAATTCAGGATGGTGTTGTAATTGAAGCATGTATTCGAATAAATTTAGTAGGCTAGTTAAATTCTATTTAAAGTCGAATATGTTTAGAAAAGTAATGATTGGTTGTTTGAATTTGTAGTAATGCTTTGTATTGTTTTGATATGTTTAAGTCCGCATATACTTCTAGGGGATATGTGGGTGTTACATCGTTTGGTATCATAGCTGCTTTAGGTGATTTTGGTTTAACCAATGCTTAAGTGTAAAAGTTGTGTTTTGACCTATTTTAATTTGTCCCATGTTTTGGTTATATAATTAAAGATAAAAACATCTCACGAAGCCGTTGACAAGGTTGCTGAGAGTAATAATCCATAGTGATCTTATCCATCGATATCTAGACCCTTTGGCATCAATCGAGGTGAAGCTAAGGTGCCACCTCCTCCTCCAGGTCAGAGAGAGGCTTTAGTTAAGTTGTCTGAGGATATATGATGACATTACTACATCGTATGACTGCACTTAAGGCTCCGATTGATCAGCAGGAAAAATATGGAGTTGAGGAATTTTTTGGAACATCATTGGAGGAATCTGAAAAAGCTAAGTTCTGGATAGAGAAAGAAAGGAGGATGTTAGATGAAATCCATTGTCCACTAGATTATATGGTGCACTGTGCTGTCTCTCTTCTTCAGGGAGCAGCCTATAGATGGTGGAAGTTTGTTTTGAAGAATCATCAGCTACCAATGCCTCTGACTTGGGATTTCTTGACCCAAGAGTTCAATGCTAAGTATGTTGCCGAGGCTTAAAAAAAGGAGAAGTGGAAGCAATTTTTGAATCTAAAATAGAGGAATTTGTCAGTTACTGAGTACGATTGAGAATTTATTCGACTTAGAAAGTACGCCCTAAATGGGTACTTACTAAGGAGTTTCTATATCATCAGTTTGAAGATGGTTTGAATGATTCCATCAAGGAGCATCTGATGGCATTTACCCTTTTGCAGCAAGTTAATTACCATCAGCTAGTGCCAGCTACTATGAAAATAGAAAGGCAAGAGATGGTTAGGAGAGAAAGGAGTCAACGAAGGGGCTTTGCTAGAAGAGGTCAATCCTCGGGCAGGTGATGTGAAGAAGGTGCTTCCCCTACACCAAAATTTACGTAAATATTTATGGCTTGAAGATGGCGTCAAAATTTTCCCTCATTGACTGCTACTAGTAGTTGTTCCACTGTGGGTCGAGGTTCTAGTGCCCTAGAGAGCCCTCATTGCTTTGTCCATTATTGGGGAATTTATTAGAGGGTTACGGGTGCATGTTTCTGATATGGTAGCATTGAGCATCTGATAGTCAATTTCCCTCTAAGACAGTCTCAGACATTACAAGCCAGTAGGGAGGTCTCTCATACATCTTCTGGGAACAGAGGACGTGGTAAAGGTCGAGGAGGATCTAGTTAGAACAGACCTAGTTTGAGTACCTAATCGGAAACTGTGGATTAACTAGTTGTGCCTTCTGTTTCGACTCTAGCTTATGCATTGAGAGCTTGTGAGGATCAGAGCATACCTAAAGTCATTATTGGTATTGTTTCTTTGTTTAATTCTAAAATGCATGCACTGATTGATCCTAGATCTACTCGTTCTTACATTTATGATGGAGAAATGTTTGATAAGGAGATGCCTATAGATCGACTAGAGTATGAAATTCATATAACCAATCCTCTGGGTAGTAGTGAGTTGGTTAATCAGGTGTTTAGGAATTGCCCTATTAAGATCCAAGGAAATGAATATGTAGTAGATTTAATTGGAATTCCTTTTTATGAATGTGATTTGATTATGGGTATGGATTGGTTGTCCAAGCATCAAGCAATAGTTGATTGTAATGCTAAGGCAGTTATCCTAAATTAAAGTTATTACATTACAAACCTTTAAGCAAAACAAAACATATCTTAAGTTCAAATGCACTTTTTATTACAACATTTACAAATTTTTAACAAACTACATCATGTCTCATATTATTACATACAACTCGAACATAAATTCCCAAAATAAAATTTTTCATTGGCCACTGTAGTCGTTATTGTCCTAGTCTTCAAACCCTCCTATCTGAACCTACACGAGGCAAAATCACCGTACTAAGCACAAATCTTAGTGGGGAATAAACTAAATAGTATATAAGCAGATAACTGTTTCAAACAGTCATCCAAACATTCACATATTCAAAATCACATAAGATTATAAGTAGTGTTTACTTACCCATTTTCAAACCGAACAAAAATATCATGATTCTTAGAACAAAATATAACATATCAGAACATGTTACACATCTAACTTCAGAGACCCACAAATTTCAAAGCTAAATATTATAATATTAGAATAAAATTTGTCTGTAACAAAATAGAATTTTCTTATTTCAAAAAGAGCTCAGATGTTTAAGATCAAAGCTTATGTATATCATAACTGAGCATATAACATAATACAAAACAAGTTAGCCTATTAATCCTTTATACAGAAGTGGGTAACAGGACTAATACAAGAGATACTGTGATTGGTATCACAAAATAAGACAGACTTATATCTTAATAATAAGAGACACCGAAGTGTCAGTAACAGGAGACACTGAAGTGTCATAGGAGCAGTTGCAGACCCTTTTAGGTATGCCTATTTACCCACGTCTAGGACTTTAACAATTTTAAAACAAAACAGGTTCATTTCAAAATTCTCATGTGAGGAACATATTGTAACACATACCACTTTATTCCATTTTGTTCAACTTAACATATTCATTTCCAAACAAACTAAAATGTCATACAATTACAAGTATATGCATTAATGCATCAATATAGGTGTTGACTCATCAAAAATTTTGTGTATTCACATAAATAGAAAGCACTTCCAACACATTCCTTAACATCAAACTCCTTGGACACTTGATGGTTTGGAAATTAACATAATATCATTGCAGAAATTCCCAATTCACAAACATCCATATCCAATTCATAATACATAAGAATTTGGAAATCATTTATTCATGAACACACCAAGCAATTGAATATTGTATTCATCATTATTAAACCACACACTCTTTATATTATCAACTTAATTAAATTGAATACCAATTAAAGTTCATAACACACCTTAAATAAGTCCATTTAAATCCTATTATACCAAATAAATTAACTTAACCTTATATATTTCATCAATTGCACAAAATCCCTTTTTTCACCTTCCTAATCAATTACCTAAATTGTGGGATAAATGACATGAAGGCTCCAAACTGTTGTTTTCACATGATAAGTTTTTGGATCAGTTTTGTATGGCCATTCTGACATAGAAACTGACGTTTTTAGACAATATGTTGTTCTATAAAAATGTTCCTATATGTATTAATTTTCAAACTAAATAAATTTAATGTAATTTTGTTCATTATTTCGAGAGTTATACCTAAAATACTGCAGACTGTTTTCAACTGTTCACAGCAACCAGAACTCAACTTCAAGTCAAATTTCGATTCCTTCATGAAAGTTGTAGCGATATATCTCTAATTTAATCTTAATTTAAAATCATCTCATTTGGATACCTACAGGTCAAGATATGGCTAAAATACCGATACCTGTCCAGCGAAACTACTCCTTCTAACAAGTATCCAGCATGTATCATTTTTCTAACCTCAATTCATTATTAATTCAGTACATATTTTATTCACTTCAAACATAAAAAATACATGTTCTAACATGATACCACGTTAAGAATTCCCTTTGTTTGAGTTATGTGAATATAGTGCCCTGGAAAGCATGTGTATTTACATGTAACTTAATTTTCTTTCAATTACAATTTTGTAATGAAAATATTTATTATTAATGAAACAAAAGAGTTTGGTTTTATTTGTGTGAGCATTATATATTTAGGCAAAAGGTACCAAGATTCTTTTGTAAGTAATATACATATACATGGAGATGTACGGGAAACATGTATATTATACGAATATAAAATAATTGATTCATAGTTGAATAATCAAGTTGGTTGCTTGATTATGGTTTAGACTGTAGTGTTGCAATTTATCTCCATGTAAGTAAATGATGAGTTTCATATCACAATAATAGTTGACTATCGATAATGGCACTAATAAATGAATCTAGAATCAAGTATGTTTTTAAGAATAAAGTGGGTCGTTACTTTAATCTTAAAACAAACAACTTAAGCATTCACTTATTATGGACCACAATCTTGATGAGTGGTGAACTCATATGTGTTTCATTATAATTTTTGATATGATCGGAATGGATTTTTAAAGAGTATTAATCCAACATCTGTATGTTGGAATTATTAATTGAAACATGTATTAGGAAACATTCACTCAAATAAAGAGTTTATAATGATATCATCGATTCTAGATGTTTTAAGAAGATTTGGTGATTAAACTGGCGCTAGTAGTTTGATGGACTAGCTACCTATCAAGTTTTAACACCAAGATGAGATCTTGTGTGTTAATCACCAGATAAAGTAAAATGGGAGATCTAGAAGGAAAAACCAACATAAAGGCAAAATGGTAATTTTAACCTTTATTGTGCGGATGGCTATAATAAGGTTCTAAATATTATTTAATAATTCAAGAGTTCAACCAATTTTCTTTAGTGGAATGACATTTAGTTAATAAGCTAAAATTAATTTTATTGAGATTAAATTAATTCTAGACTTATTGGAGCTTGAATTATCAAAGTCCAATAAGATTCCCCACTTGGCTTTAAGGAAGGTTATCAAGCTAGGTTAGAAATATAAATGGAGGTTTTAGAAGCCCATAATTGAATGTTGGGCTTTTAGTAATTAATGGTTCATTAAAAGCTCAAATGTTCATTTAGAAATGGGCTAGACTTTGGTTTAATATAATTGATTAGATTAATTATATTAAAGCAAATTTTTTAAGAAATGAAGGATCAATTTCGGTTTTATTAGGGTTGATTATGTAGCTGCACGTTTGACATTAAAATGCTAAATAAAGATGGTCTTTATTATGGTTATCATCATTAAATGGAGTTATGAACTTACCATTAAATGGTTTAATGGTTATCTTTTAATGTTAGCATGTAACCTA
>JAOTAZ010000009.1:15157054-15168164 GCA_025629785.1 Erythroxylum oxycarpum | reverse complement strand
GATGGTCACTCACTGAGTTCGCAAAACTCACCCAAAATTTGCAAATATTTTTCAGGACTCAGAAGAATACCCCATTAAGCAAACGGGAGTATGCCTATAGCATTCAAGTGAAGGATAGAGGTTGGGATCAGTTCGCGTCTGCATTGCATTTCTTTATTTTTGTATTGAATTGTATATTCGCAAACTTTTGTATAAATTTGTATTTTCAAATGACTCAAGTATTTTGTAATTGTGAAAGGGCTCGAATGGCTATTGAAAATTGTGTTAATTGAAAATGTTTATGAATGAATGTAGGCCTAATTTGAGTATATATTTCCGCATATTATGTTTGTGGTTTTCATAAAAAATACCAATTTCTGATAGATCGAGTACTTTAGCACGCCACCCTCACAGGGCACGGACTCGGATATCACCTACGATGTCGGGTTTGAGTCATTGTGGGAGTGAGGTGTTACATCTTGTCTTTGTATATAGAATGACAAAGACCAAGCAACCTCTTAGATCTATATCTATAGATCCTTATCCCCAAAATATAAGTTGCTTCTCCAAGATCTTTCATAGAGAAGTTCTTAGCTACACAAATTTTGACTGATTGCAAAGCAGAGAAATCATTTCCTATTAGCAATATGTCATCTACATATAGTATGAGGAACACGATTGCACTCCCACTAACATTCTTAGACACACATGGCTCATCTGGATTTTATGAGAAACCAAACTTTTTTATTGTCTCATCAAATTGGATTTTCCAACTCTTGGATGCTAGCTTCAATTCATAAATAGATTTCTGAAGCTTGCATACCTTTTCTCCATTCACGGATATGAAACCATTTGGTTATGTCATATGCACATCCTTGGTTAGTTTCCATTAAGGAAAGCCATCTTCACATCTATTTGCTATATCTCATAATCATAATGAGCGACAATGGCTAGGAGTATCCTAATGGATTTAAGCATAGCTACTGGGTTAAACATTTCGTCATAGTCAACACCTTGCCTCTGACGATAACCTTTAGTTACAAGCCTAGCTTTATAGGTAACTACATTATCCTTCGTGTTAGTTTTCTTCTTAAAAACCCATTTGCATCCTATGGGTTTTATCCCTTCAAGTGGGTCAACCAAATTCCATACTTGAAAAATACATGGAATCCATTTCGTATTTCATAGCTTAAAGTCAGTTGTTAGATTCTGAGCTCTTCAGAACCTCTTTGTAGGTAGTAGGCTCATCATCTTCGATGAGCAATATGTCATTAAGTTCACTTATGAGAAATCCATATCTCTCTGGAACATGACGTATCCTACCTGACCTATGAACTTTTTGTGTGTCAGAAGGTTGAACTATTGATTCATCTTCATAAACAACAGTCTTGGGTCTAGACAGTTGATATGCGTCTGTTTAAGCATCTTGAACTTCCATAAGTTCAATTTTGCTCCCACTGTCTTCTCTTAGAAGAAACTCTTCCTTTAAAAAGACAACATTTTTTGAAACAAACACCTTTTGTTCTGAAACATGGTAGAACTGATATCCTATAGTTTCCTTAGGATATCCTATAAAATGAAACTTGTCAAATTTAGCTTCAAGCTTATCTGACTAAATCTGCTTCACATAAGTAGGATAACCCTAAAGTTTCATATGAGAAAGATAAGGTTTCTTGTTAGTCCATATCTCATATGGAGCAACATCAACTAACTTGGATGGGGCTCTATTTAATACATAAAGAGAAGTTTTGAGTGCATACCCTAAAAGGATTTTGGTAAATTCGTTAAACCCATCACAAACCTCACTATGTCTAACAAGGTTTAGTTTCTTCTCTCAACCACACCATTGTGTTGTGGCATGTAAGGTGGAGTCCACTAGGACAATATTCCATTATCCCTGAGATAATCCAAAAACTCTTGGCTTAATTATTCACCACATCAATCCGATCGAAGTGATTTAATAGTTCTCCTAAGTTGTTTCTCAACTTCATTTCTGAATTCTTTGAACCTTTCAAAGGCTTCAGACTTGCATCTCTTAAGATACACATACCTATATCAAGAATGATCATCGATAAAGGTAATGAAGTATACAAAACCACCTTTGACATATATGGACATCGGACCACATACATCAATATGTATTAGGTCTAAAAGTCATCACTTTTACTTCAAGGACTCCAGATAGGCCTTACAGTTTCTCTTCCAGTGGCCATCCTTGCCATAGTGGAAGCAAGTTCCCTTCGAGGTAGTCTTTTTGCTTTTTTGACACCTTCTTTATGCCCTGCGTACTTCTTTTTCTTTTGGCTCTTTTTTACGAACCAGAAGATTCCACCAGCATCACAACCTTGTCCTTACGAATAGATGGCTCAACTGCCTTGAGCATGTTGTCCATATCAGGAATTGTGCTAGATGTTCATCCGATAGTTAAGCACAAATTATGAGTAACTATCAGCTAAACCCGTTAGAATTAAGTCAATACTTAATTCATGATCCAAAAGAAAGCCTAAGGAGGCCAACCGCTCAATGTTGCCATTCATCTTCAGTGCATTGGAGATGTCTCCTCAACCATCTTGGAGCAGAAGAGCAATCATGAAGTTTTGAACCTTTTGGACCTTACTTGCTCATAAAGAGCTCCCTAAAATGATAAACTATAGTATGAGCATCCATTACCTCGTGCCGCTTTTACAGCTCTGGTGACATAATGGCTAGCATAATACAACTAGCCATCTTACTATCATCGAGATGCTTCCTATATGCCCTCTAATCATCACCAGAAGCATCAGCAGTAGGGGGATCGGGAAGTGGTTCTTCCAAGACATAACCAAGCTTCTCAGACTTGAGAACTACTCAGTTTCCTGAGCCAGTTAAGGAAGTTTGGTCCAGTCAACTTGTTAGCTTCCATCAATGGTCTTATATTCACACTAGTACTCATGGTATTAACTCGGGCAATAGCAACCTTTCGTTAAAGAGAGAAAAATTAGAATATACTGAAATGCATTTCTATAAGGACTTTGATAACACACATTATAGCTCTCACTATTTTTCACGAATTCATAACTCTCAATATAAATCCGAGAGAACTCATAGAGAAATTAGTTGGTCGATATCCAATATCCCTAAGAATGACCTTAGGTTTACCTGTAGCGCCCTCTTACCGTAGGGTACACACCGGGACGCCCGCAGGTCATTCCGGTATATAACCCACGACAAGAAAGAACTACAAACAAACACTACTATTCTCCACATGGCATCACAATAATAAAACATTAATATAAAATTGCAACTTTGTAAAACTGAACCTTTTTCCATATCATTTCATCAAAAGCAGTAATTTACGCAACTGTCATTTTGTCTCGTTTGTCCATACTTTCTAAAATCTAATACACACTGCTATATAAAAAAATACATCAATCCTAACTAGGTCATCCAAAATCCCAGCTGACCGACCTATGAGCCATAACCTCTCTCTCCAAAATGATCTACACGGCTCGATCAGTCCCTCCGGAGCTAAGGGTCTACTCTCGATTCTGAAAAATAAGTTGCAATTTTGGGTGAGTTTGCGAAGTCAGTGAGGAACCATCATCGATGGTTCGCCCAATTCATGCAGCACTTAAGCAATTCACAGATTATTTCACAATAACACATTCAGAAGTACCACATAATTGTATACAAACAAACCACAAATGTATATTCCCATTTCAACTATTCAATCAAATATGTATGCAATACATATGTGACGCTTTTCCATTTTATTACGGTGTTGTGATCGAGCGCCTGAACTGTCCCATAGAAGCGTTAGATGCATCTTAGGGGTAGGAGAGCCCTCTGGGTATGCATTGATTCCCTTCGATCTCGAGGCTCTTTTTCACTGTAGCTCAGATCGGTGGCTACTCTGGTCACAACTTTTATTATCTGTTCATGCTTTTGTGTATGAAATGCATATGACCCAATTTCACAATGTATACATGTATTAAAATTAATTCACCTATCGCAATTGAGCACATTAATAGCAAACAAGTCTCAGATTCACAAATCAACACAACACAAGCACTTCTATGTCATATCTCCCAATACATCGGACCTTTTGTCCAGAATCCACAGTCAGAATCAATCGCAAAAACCCACCATTATTCACCACAACAAACATATAATAATTGAAAGAACCATCTAGGTCACTCACCTATAACTTCCGAGCTAATGTCGGGAAGTCTCAGTAACGTCGGTGGATCGACGCTCTAAATGTGCATCTATAACAGTCAACATCGACAAAGATTACTAATTGTCCAGTCAGTCACATTTAATAATGTACATGTGGCAATTAAAATGTGTATAATGCATGTTTGTGACATTCCTGACATTATCCCGTAATTCACGTCACAAAAGATTCCACTATGACTTAGGAAACCATAGGTACAAAAATCACGCAATTTGGACCTCTATCGGTCCAATTATTGATAAAATATAGACCAGAAAAATAATTACCCAGTCCCCTCACTTTGACCTAACCAAACCACGTCAAATTTTATCTCTCAAAATTCTTAGTGTCACATAGAAATGAAATTCGATATTTTACGAATCCGATGCCTCGAGAATCAGGTCAATCAGATGTCGGACGGAAAAGTTATAAACAAAAGAGTGGAGGGAGGTCAGTTCAACAAAAATACATGTCCTAGTCGACTAGGACATGATTGTAGTCGACTAGGTCAGCTACAGTGCCTGACTGGATTCTTTCTTTTTCCGACATCCCAACTTGCTCAGGTCATAACTCCTTACTCTGAAATCCAAATTGGACAAACTTGGTGTCTATTTCATAGAGAAAATAGAGCTCTACAAGTTTAATGAAGGACACAAAAACTAATTCTACCTCCAAAGATGTCCAAAATGCAATCAAAGCCACTGCCTAACCCAAATGTTCCACAACAGTACAACAATTGTCCAAAGAGCATAACTTCCCATTCCCTTAGCTAAAAATTACAAGATTTATGTCAACAAGTAAGATCAAAACATGTTCTACAACGTTGATGAACAATATGGAAGCAAATTCCATCTCTACCGAAGTCAAACTTTCACATGAAGGTTGCTGTCCTATTTCACAATATCAACACATTGCCTTTACCACATCCAAACTTTACAAAGTCATAACTCTCAATCTACAAATCGAAAACTTGCATACTTAGTGGCAATGGAAAGCTAACAAGAAAGTCTTTAACTTTCATTAAGACCAAATTCAACAATTCATCCTAAATTAATCTAGAAAAATTTATCAAAGTTTGAAATCATCAAGCTCGGTTACTGTTTATACTGCACCTATACTTCACTTTCAAAGCAAGATTCAACATTCTTCTAATCAAAATTGGATTGTGCTCCCTTCACAACAATTATAGCCACATGTCTCAATTTTAATTCAAAACAAGCCTCACCTCATTTGCTCAACCGCACAAAGAGTTATGATCAAAACCTTGGAAGCCATACATATTCCATTTTTCAGCTTTTCATCTAACTTCCATTCCTATCATTCCACTACCAATCCTACTCTAATTAGCATGCAATTTATCTAAGAAATCAGCCACAATTTCATCCAAACTTTCACTTACATACATAGTCACAAAATTGACAGCACACATACAATTGGCTTTCCTTAATTTTCCATTCATCTAGCCTTCCAAAAAGCAATCCAAAACCAAGCCAAAATCAATGTAAACCATGTTCATCCACTCATCCTCACACAAACATGAATTTGTACCCAAACAATCAATCCATTTGCTTTATGAAATTAATGCACAATAAGGCATAATTCATGCACAATAACTCCCAATTGATACATCTAACTACTATGTAAAGAACATGTAATTAACTCCTTACCTACCTAAGCTTCCAACTCTTAAATTCTTCAACCTATCAACCATTCACAACTTACTCACTCTCACTCAACATCCACGACATCATCATGCCAAGGGAGAAAGTTTATGCTAGGCCTTTTTAGGTGAGTTAATAGAAGAGAGAACAAAGTGGAAGGAGGAGGAGAAGATAAGCAAACTTCAAAACCACCAAGGAAGGGGAAACATACGCATATGGAGAGAAAGCAAGAAGAAATATTCATTTGGCTTTCACAAATGAGAGTGTCGTGAGTGAATGGAACAACCAAGATATTTAATGAGTTGAAAATGTGTCATCAAGACACTTGGCAATTAAAGGGAGAAAAAGACTAAAATTTCATTTAATGAATGTGAATAAATATAATTTATAAATGATCCAATTCTAATGGCTCCAATTATAAGCCCAAAATCATTTACCTCAATTTTCAGTGCCATTGGACATAAATTTTCGGTACCGGAAACCAATCGATCTACCGCGTGACTATTTTTTCGGTTCAAAAATTTTCTCCAAAATTTTCCAGAAAAATCCTAAATTTTTTCAAAAATATAAAACACATAATACGCCAATTAAATTTTCAAGCCCATAAACCATATTTTTCAAGATAAAATCCCATTTAGGCACATATATCGGGAAATGTCATGAATGCATGTAGAGTCATTGTCATGTGCAAATTTTACGATTCACATGTAAAAATATGCATGGATATGTCACAACAATTTAAACACTCTTAGCTCTTTCCAAATTACTATTTTACCCTTCTTATCGAGAGTAGGATGTTACATATATCATATCAAAAAGATGAACCGCAAAACAATTTAACTGGTACAAATGTAATCATGATTACCACAACTTTGTCATCAAAATGCTGAATTCCAATTCATCTTATTGGAAGTGTAAACAATAAACATAATTATTTAAAAGAAAATATTCTAAATTTTGTTTAAACATGGTTATGAATTTAGCAAAGTAAGTCAAAGGGCCCGAAACGACCCCGTCCAATGACAGTTGACCCAGACAACAGAGAACGGATAAGTTTGAATGCGGGAAAGAAATCTGGTATTTTACTTGATTTTAAAACAACAAAAACTAAAATTGATAAATAACAAGTAACGCAACGGCTAATGATGAGATGTTTCTGTTTTCGGTCTTTCTTTATGCACATCTCATCAACACTACTTGGTCAATGCGAGAGAGCGTGAGCGAGTGATTTCTTTTGTGTGTACAAGGATATCGAGAGTGAAGCGGCTAGTGTTGGTGGTGGAGAAGGCAGACATAAGCCGTGATTTGGGGAAACTGAATTTCTAGTTGCTGATTCAGAGATGGACGAGTAAATATTTGCTTAATCTCTTGCTTTGGCCATGGTGTTGTCGTTTTCTGGATTTTGGAAATGCGTCTCCTGCGCAGTTGGCTTCCTTTGTTTTTGTTGAATGTGCAATGTGAGATGCGTTTGTGGATGTTAATGTTTGATTGAATGCTGTTTTGGTGAAATTGATCTCTATGTTTGTTTGTTGGTTGGTTTCGATTTTCTCTTTGTTTCTGTATTTTATCCTGTAGATTGAAATGGTTCTAAATACTGTGGGCCCTTTTGCTTTTTTAATTACTTCTCTCTGATGACAGTTTGGCATGAGCGCCCACTGTCCAGTGATTGCTTAGGATCTTATGTTCCTGTCTGTGATTGGATCCAAACTATCCTAGTGTTCTTTTATTCGACATTCCATTTTCTGATTGTGGCTATTCAATTGGATCCTGCTTTCAGCTTCTCTTTTTCTTTATATTAAAATCAATCATTGTGTGCTGCTTGTTGATGTTACTGTTTGCTGCCTCGCTGTTGCCCTTTTGAAATTCTGATTTATTTGCCTTTTTTTCTTCTTGCTATTAATGCTCCTTGTTATTCCTTTGTCTGTTATCTTAGTGACATACTAGGTTTTATGCACTACTGGTTTAATGATGCAGTTAATTCTAATTCTGAAGTTAAAAATTCCATTGACCCATTATATATCATGTTCACTATTTTCCATTGTAATTGAATCCTTATCTTGCTTCGTGTGTGGCAGCAGTGAATGTTGGACTTGGCAGAGGAATGGTTATAATTTGCAGAAGGATTGTGATTTTGGTGAGTTTTATTTTTCGAATCATATATGCCTTGAAGCCAGCATAGAGGATGAGAAGGTCACAATGTAAATGAAGTTTCTGATGGTCAGCTGGCCTTTTTATTTTGAGCAGATGCATCGGAATCTTTATGGAATCAAGTAACTCTCAATGAGGAAGACTTTTCCTACATGTTTGATGAAACAACCCCAATTAAGGCTTGTGGAGATTTGGCTTATCATGGTAATCTTAGTGGTTAACCAACATTTCCCACCATTTCCTTTTTGCTGAAGATATGGTTGGTTTTAGCAAGTTGCTGTATCTAATTTGAAAAAGGTGGATTTCAGATAGCATGAACAAGGGCACAGAAGAATCTAGGGAGACTTCTTCTCAGCTAAAGCGGCGTCGGATGCTACATTTTGATACTCAAGAAACAGATTCCATTCTCTGCAATGAAGATATCAAATCTACATTTATGAAAACAAGTGTCAGTGCTTGCTAATCTTTTCTTGGTAGACATTATTGTTTAAAACATAGTTGCTATAACCGATAGATTAGTGATTTTATGGTCCTACAAGCTTTACATCCTAACAGGAAAGACTGATATAATATGCAGACTAGGTGTGTATGAAATATACATTTAAATGCTGAGGTTACAGGCCTTTGAGATCAAGCATTTACAGATTGACCAAGATTCATTCCTTTCTTCCACATCATTTCGACCTTCACTATCAATGGAGTATTTAGTTAATCATGCTATTTTTGAGAATATGCCCATCATATTTGTTATTATTTCTTCAATAATGACGATCTTTGTTCTACATTCAGAAGGAGCGCTTGATTGGTGAAATTCTACCGCAAGAATTGCCATGCACTCCTCGGTTTCCAGGTTTGTAGATTGGAAGGGCTATGTGTCAATTTTCAACCGTATGCATATTTAACATTCTTCTGACATAAACATTACAGCAGATATGTCTGGCGGTAGTTACGAAGGCTTGGATCAGTCACCAGAGGGCTGGCTCATTGGATGCGTTAATGACACCAATATGCATTTAAGTCCTAGTGATACGTATGTTCTTTGGGCTTTAGACTCTTTCAGTTGATTTCTTCTACAATAATTTGACTGCTTTTTGACCCAACACAGGAATTTCCCTGAAGCATCTGACATTCAAATTGATATTTCAGGTATATGACTTTTTTAACTGAAGCATGCCCTTAAGCTCCTTTAGTTTCGAGTTTTGTATTCTACAAAGCTAATTTCTTTATTTCTTAGAATTCTGCAATGACCCTCCTGAATTTGAAGCTAACGTGGTTCAAAAACCAGTTACTCGGATTCCTCAAAACATTATATTTAAAGGTGTCTCTCTGTTCTCAATCGTTTATAGCATTTATTGTATCTATGTGGCTTATGTTCCTCCAGTATTACTCCATAGATTCTTGCTTTCTAATTGAAGTCACAAGATCTTATGCAAGGTCTTTTCAGTAAAAGGACTGTTCAATTTGTTGTAATTTTAGTTTCCCAATTGTTTTAAACATCTATAGAATGTCCCCGAAAATTGAACAGTACAGAATAAAAAATTGTTAATATAGTTTCTATCTTTCTCTGAATTTGTGATTCCACAGATGGGAGCTATTTTGATGTTTGAGATGGAAATATCAAAACAAAAACAAAATTTGACAAAATTCCTTTTTTGCAACTTTAGGTAAGAAGTCTTTATTGCAGACGCCTACTAAGTTAGCTTCATCTGTTGTCTATCCATTTGCTATCATAAAACCATGTGGGATGCAAGGAGATGTTACTCTGAAGGATATAAATCAACGAATCCGAACTCCATCGCCATCAAAATCCAAGCGCAATGACGAGGATCCTGCTTCTTATCCAACCTCAGCGTTCTCTGGGAAACTTGTTGTTGGCAAAACTAAAATTCGTACAGAAGGAGGAAAAGGAAGTATCACAATCCTGAGAACCAAAGGCTGAGTGCACAAATCTCATACCAAACTCCCATTTGGCTACTCATTATATTCTGAAACTTATTTTTTTGTCCATGCCATTCTCCGTTCTTGCAAGTACAAAAGTTCATATCGTCCTTTGTATGAATTCATTAATCACCTCAAATTGTTTATGTTTCCAAGGAGCACTCTCGGTTTCAATGGCTGTTGTTGGTTTCATACACACCTACATTTTCAAAGACTGATGCGAAATTTGTTGTCAGTGAGATCTGTGAGTTTCCTTTTGGCTTCCGATAGATCTTATTGCTGTCATCATTCATTAGAAGATTGAAAACTTTGTATCCGAATTATGTAATGTAATCTAGAAGTATTTATCTTGAAATGGGAAGCGCAAGGCATTTCCATTTAAGAATGTGCTCGGCGCAGCTGTATTGTTGGGATGCTTGGGAAATAGCTCTGCATTCCAAGTGGCCGTCTCCCTATGAGATTTTTCAGCCTGTGGAAACGTAAGTGACTGCAGCTATATTTTTTTAATTATTATTTTCTTTTATGATGAGAAGAGACAGCGCTGTAGTTAAAACAAATCTGGGTATCTCTGCTACTACTGCTTCTCAAAAAAGGGCCGGTTTTCTTTGAAGGGTCTTCGGAGGATTGAATCTTGAGAAATATGGATTCTAGGTAGTGTTCAAAAAAATCCGCGAACCTATAAACCAGACTTGAACCGTATGAATCGAACCTGAAAAATTAGGTTTATGGTTTCGATTCAGGTTTTTAACTTGCAGTTCTAAGTTAACCGAACCTATAACACTTAACCGAACCAAACTTAATTTATAGGTTCAGGTGAACCTGAAACACCTAAAAAATATATCATATATTTAGATATAATTTAAGAGAATATTAATAATAATAAATTTACTAGTATTTACTATATTAATTCTTGAGTGAAAAAAAAAAAGAAAAAAAACCTACTTTAATTCTATGTTATTAAACGTTAATCTTGAACATTACTATTATAAGTAACAACTAATGCATAACACTCAATACGTTTATTTTAAATAGTGATTAATGTGTGTTAAAGTTATTGATCAAAGTATTAAACTATTAATAGAAAAAATTCATTGACTGAAATAATATAATCATTTAGATATTAATTAAAGAAATTAATAAGTGTAAAACACATTTATTAAGAAATCCTACAATTTTAGTTTTTTAAGGA
>JAOTAZ010000009.1:15144425-15156954 GCA_025629785.1 Erythroxylum oxycarpum | reverse complement strand
TGTTATATAGATTGATGTGAATATGTGGAATGTGCATGTGTCAAGCTTTTTGACACAATTTGATGTTATGATATGAAGATTGTGAAAATCAAGATTTCGAAACGTGCCTTCGGGCAATTTGAAATTTCGTTTTCAATTGTGTGTCTATGTGGGTTTGGTCAGGTCCCATATGTGGGACGAGTGCGCACTTGTCTAGTTTTATAGCCTTCTCCCGGCTGCCCGCTAGTGGCATGGAGCTCCGATTTCGGACTCCCTTCACGGCTACACTGGACCGTTATGCGGGAAAGTGTAGTACGTTCTGTTCACGGCTGCACAGGACCGCTATGCGGGAATGTGCAGTACGTTCTGTTTTGGACCGAACCAGACCATTTGATGTGTTATGTGCTTTTGTTTCGTTTCTAAGTGTGGTGCATTCATGTTTTGTATTTGGTCATGAAATATGAAAGATTTGAGAAGTTTGAGAAATGAGAGATTGATGGTTGTAAAGGTAAGATTTTGGAAATGTTTTATGAATGGTTAAAAAAGTGAAGGAATTGAGAAATAAGCTTTGAAGAGTTTCTACTAAGAAATGCTTAAAAATGAAAAACGTCTTGAAAATGATTTTCCACTTATTGTTCAATTTATAAATATGTTACCCACGAGCTTCCGAGCTCACCCCCCTTTCATCCCCATCTCCAGGTATTCGGGCAGGAGATCGGATGAAAGACTGTCAGGACACCAATTCGATTTGTGTATGTTTCTGTATTTTGAATAATTTGGATTATGGCTTGGAAAGCCGTTAAGGTTCTGAAAATGTTCGACTCATGAAAGTATTAAGTTATGAAATTGTACATAGATTGGAATTGTGTATGGCTAAGGTTATGAACTTGTGTATAATTTTGAGTACAATGTATTTGAATTATAAGATTGTATATTAATGTAAATTATGGATTTATATGTTGAGTTGAGGTTCAAAGTTTGTGTATGATGATGAGTTATGGTTATGCATGTGAATGATTGAAGTGTTTAGAACTAAGATTGCGTTTGTTTCTGCTGAGATCCCGGACGGAGGGTCCGGAGGATTTGATGATTGTATGATTGATTGGGATATGTTTTAGAAGTGTATTTTGATACTTTGCAGGTTTGGGTTAGAGGAAAAGCACCCGTTATGCTACCGAAATTTTGTTAGATAATAAGTTTGAATAAAAAGTAAAAAAGAATAAGATTAAAGATGTTTAAAGATGGGTTATGGGTTTTATACGATTGTATAAGTATTGAAGGATGATTTTGCAAAGAGGGGAAAATCGTTTGTTTTCTTTGTGATGGAATAAAGTGAATAAGAAAATGAAAAGAAAAAGAAAAACAATTTTATACCGGTTTCGGATTAGTCTTCTGGTTTCCAACGCGTCTCGCTTCGTTTCTCGATCAATCTTCGTTACCGGATGTCGGACATTCGTTTTCCGTTTTGCTTTGATTTGTATTCCGATTCGCGACCTGCGCTTTTTTTGTTTCGCTATTCCTTTCCGTTTTCCGGTTGGGTTCCGGTTCCCAAGATCGGGTCCCAACATGACAACTAGGTGATACATTTTTTAAGTAATTACCATTGTCATTTTTTTCCTCATGTTATTCCTATTAGTGATGTTATCAGGTAGGTGTTATTGTTTGGAATAGAAATTCAATAAAGAAGTTGAATAGTTAATGAGATTCTTATATATATATAGCAATGATACAAATTCCACTTAATCTTATTAGAATTAACATTATTTAATCCAATTAAAATTAGGATTTCTTGTCCAATTAAAATATCCTTAACATTCCTTAATTCAATTAAAATTATGATTTCTTAACTTAAATAAAATTAGCATATCCTTCCAAAATCCCAAAATTTATGATTTTTATGATGTGCTTGTTTAAAACACAGTTGAAAATACAGTGGTGTTAGGACATTAACATTACTTATAATTAAAAAGTTACATAAATATTGATTCTTATCTTTTGTATACTATATCTAGTTAAACTACTCATATTGTTTCTCTAGCTGTAGTTGTAATTGTAATTGTACAGAAAATACCCATTTACAACCTACGATGTTAACATTTAAGGGTGGAGGAACTAGAGTCCAAGTATGCTTGTAATGAAGATTAGTGAACTCGTTAAGCATGGCTTGGCGTTAGTGAAGAAATTTGTTGGCTTTGGGAAAGAAAGTGGAATTACGAGTGTGAGAATTACTGGTGATGGTAGAATAAGTGACGAAGTTAGAGAAGAAATGAGGAATACAAGTATGATCATATGTGCAAGTGATCGTACGATGCAAATGGGAGGATGATAAGGAAGAGTTAGGATTTAAAGAAAGGGGTTAGGATATAGAAGGTGAAGAAAAAGAGTTACACAATAAAGGTAAGGTGATCAAAGAATAAAAAGAGGGTAAGGAAGAAGTAGAAGGTGAGGTGGCATAAGGAAATTTGTGCTTGCAAAGAATTATCAAAACTATTAATTCAAAAAATGTTATAACTATATATAAAGAATTATTAAGAAAAAATGTGACAAAAATATATGTAGTAAAGAAGCATAAATATTTATTAAGCGAAAAGATTGATTGCAATATGTGATTGAAATATTTTCTCACAATTACCAACTTAAGAATTATCAAGAAAAAATGTTATGAATAATATGTAGAAAAATATAAGCTAACAAAAGGAGAGTAAAATGTTATAAATGCTTATCAATAACAAAGCTTGATTGTAATATTCAATTAATAAATACCTATCAAGTAAAAAGCCTGATTAGAAGAATTGAGTAGCGATATTGAGAAAAAATTTGATAAGCTAGATTGTAAAATACGCATTTAAATAGCTAGTGAAGAAGTATCATTATTTTTTTGGAAAATTAAAAAATAGCGAGTAAGAATATAATCACTTATTGAGGAAAAGTTCGATAGTAATTTTTGCTCACAAAAGAAAAGTAAATATATACCCATAGAAATTTACAAATACCAATAAAAATATTTGACTGATAAATACCAATAAAAAAATTTGATTGATAAAATTAATAATAACAAGTAAAAGTAACCATAACTTATCAAACAAAAACTGTCACGAATAAAATGTTGATTTAAAATGCTCCTCGGTAAATAAGGCGTGAATTGTTGGTCGATAATAAAGTTTTGAGTTTGTCTAGGGAAAATTTTCGTCGGCAAAATCCATTGATAAATTTTCAAGGAAAATGTCATCGTCTGCTTCGGCTTTAGCGTTTTTAAGTTAAAGAAAAAGATGTCTTTTTGTATAACTTAAAACTCACCCGAAGTAGTCCCCCTTCCTTGTTGTGGACGTTCTCTCCTCTCCGGTTTGTCTGTTGTCGATGTTGTCTTCCTACTGCATCTTCTATTCGTCGTCTTCTCCAGCCATTGCCATATTTTCGTGGAGGTATTTTCATATATTGGAGGATAGTTATATTTGGGTATTTGATTTGTTTCGTTTATTTGTGTATTTTGTGATTGAAAAACAACTTTAAGGTAGAAATGTTAGTGATAAAAGGGACAATACGTGATTTTAGTTATGATGCTGGGATACATTTCTGATGCATATAAGATGTTTGATGAAATGTCTGTTAACATTTTATCCATCGATGACATGCTTTATAGGAGCTAACAATTATCTACCTTTATTTCCTTGTGTGACTTTGTAGGCTTGTAGTAGTAGAAACGACCTTTAAACTAACCCACTTTAATTAATTTCCTTGAGAAATGGTCCTATGTCAAACAAAACTTATTAATAAAGGTCACTTGATATCTTAACTCATTTATTACGTATCATACAGATAGTAGATTATATGTTAAATTAGAAAAATGTAAAGCGTAATTTAAGATCATTCCAGGAATTAAAATGAATAAGTCAATCTTTGTTATTGTTGTTCTTATCCCATTAGGGCAATAAGTATAGGCACTACATCCTTAATACTACATAATAGCTCTAACTATCTCGTGGTATGTTTGGACTCCCCATTATTAAATATCCAAGTTAAGTTTTCATCGATATTACCAAAAGGTTTCTCAATATTATCACTAAAATTGTTATATTGAAAGACTTTGGTATGATGCTTTGATTGGCTCCATCATTAGTGGTCGCTTCCAAGGACTAGTTGACATAGGCTATAGTGACGTAACTTCATCCTACGCCACATCTTAGTTGGCCTCGACACATCTTAGTTGGCCTCGACCTTGTTTGCTACCTAACTTGCTGGACCCTATTTCTGGAGCCCAACATTCAAAGTCACAAAATGTGAGCATATTCCAATGAAATCTCCTTAATCATATCCTATAGAGTTATTTCAAGAAACCCTCATTAGCCAACATCCCACAAGGGTGACATGCCCACACCAGTCAAACATTAGAATAAACCCATTTCTCTTATTTCTGAACAGATTTTGAGAAATCTCAAAGTAGAATTTCAATTTGACTTCTTTAGAACCATTGTAGCTCTGTGATCTAGTTTACTTAGAAATAAGAACTATCTCATTTGGAGCTCTATAGATCAAGATATCATCAAAATCTCGAAGTATGTTCTGTAACATATGTAATTCATACTCTTCCAACTCATACCCTTATTTTGATTCAATCAATACTTTTTAAATCAACATCAGGCTATAAACTTTCATCAAGAGGTAAAAAGAAATGTGTTATGAATTTATTGGTCCAAGATTCATCTCATTTGGAGGTTGGATAACAAGGTTATGACCGAAAGAATCAAACAAGGTTTTGTCCTCAATCATATTGAACCTGTCTCGGGATAATTGACATAACTTTCTCTATAGATATCAGTGCAAGGACATTCTTAGACGGATTGAAAGAGTACTTCTAGGTCTACAAATTTCGTTCAGATCTTCAAGGCAGCTTCTATCATCTAGAGGGTCAATATTGGACCAAAATATAGGGTAGATGATACCAGACGAAAGGTCAGACAAAACTAGATGAAAGGTCAGATGATTTAGTACAATTGGCGTAACTTTCTCTATAGATATCTGATCAAGGTCATTCTTAGATGGTTTGAAAGATGACTTATAGGTATACAACTTTTGTCAAGACCTTAAAGGTAGATTATATCATTTAGAGGGTCAAAATTGGACCAGACAATAGGGCAGACGATCCCAGATGAAAGGTCAGACGAAAGCAGACAAAAGGTCAGACGATTTGGGACAATTGGCATAAATTGCTCTATAGATATCAAATCAAGGTCATTCATGTACTGTTTAAAATAGGACTTACAGATCTACAAATTTCATGAAGACCTTAAAGATAGATTCTATCATCTAGGGGGCCAAAATTGGACCAAACGATAGGGTAGAAGATCCCAGATGAAAGGTCAGACGAAACCAGACAAAAGGTTAGACAATTTGGGACAATTATAATAACTTTATCTAGAGACGTCATATCAAGGTCATTATTAAACGGTTTGAAAGAAGACTTCTAGATCTACAACTTTCATGAAGACCTTAAAGATATATTCTATCATCTACTGGGTCAAAATTGGACCAGATGATAGGTAGACGATTCAATCTATAGTGCATAATAAGATGTTTGGTCTACAGTGGACAAGAAGATGTTTCTATCTACAATGCATAAAAGATGTTTCGGTATACAATGGACAAGAAGATGTTTCAGTCTACAGTGCATAAAATGTTTCAGTTTACAATGGAAAAGAAGATGTTTCAGTCTACAGTGCATAGAACATGTTTCGGTCTACAGTGGACAAGAAGATGTTTCAATCTATAGTGTATAGAAGATGTTTCAGTCTACAGTGCATAGAAGATGTTTCGATCTACAGTGGACAAGAAGATGTTTTAGTCTATAGTGCATAGAAGATGTTTCAATCTACATTTTTAAGCATCTCCACTTATAAAGTTCATAAATTTTGATTCCAATGCCAAAAAATTTCATACTATATATCGTTGGAAAGTTAGAAGGATAAGCTACATCTTTCTAGAATACAACTTTGTCTAATTTTGCCTAAATTAATACAAATTTTCTCCTAAATTCAGAACATGAAATTCACCTCAATGGAAGACTTGAAATTTGCACTGTACAAACTTGGGATGTTCTGAGCATAATCATTCAACTACTAATTTGACTTCATTAAACTCTCAAATCTCAACTCAATTGGCTCATCACATTCCACTACATCTCATCATTCATAATTCTTATCTTTCTTTTCCATAACATCTCACTTATGTGTATATATATATATCAACAATTTATGTTCAAAATCATCAACTCAAGTTGATAACCTCTTCATGTATATCTAACTTCAACTCACATCATCCATACATAATACGTATTTCATTAATATCAAAAGAATAAAGTTTTACAAATCTTTAATGGCATTTCAAGCTACAATACATCATTGTCGCACAATCTCAAATTACAAAAGATACTTGAACAATTAAACTTGAAATGTGACTAAAACATTATGCTTTCCCAAAGCCAACTCAAAATACAAAATAAACAAATTTGGAGTAATTTCCTTATGCTCTTGATCACTTGATCTCTTAGCTATCACTAAAGTTGGGACGAAAAGGGGTTGAGCTTGAAAACTCGTGGATAATAGTTTATAACAAAAAATAAGCAAAACCTTTGAAAACATTCACTTCTCATAGAAAATTTACATTAAGTTCATAAAACACATGTTTCTCAAACTCTCATACTACAGAACATGAATGCATCAAACTTGTTCACATATGATAAGCACATAAGCACATCAGAATGGTTTGGGTGGATCCAAAATAGAACATACTACACACTTCCCATAAGGGTTTTGTGTAGCCATGAACAGAACGTACTAACGCAATCTCACATAATGGTTTTGCGTAACCGTGAACTTATGAGAGTCCATGAAGGAGCTCTATGCCATTAGGGGGCAAGCAGGAGAAACCTTTGGTCAAAGTGCACCTGACTTAACATAGGGGACCACCATAAACCCATATATTCATGCATTTCACATCTTGTAAACATAGTGCCCAAAATGACACTTTTTGGAAACTTGATCTCATAAACTTAGTATCCTTTCAAAATCATTTTCAATTTTCATTTCATAAATCAATCACACAATTCATATACCAAACATGTAGCACTTTCTCAAAACATTTAAAGAGCAATAAAAACACATTTATGATGTAATTGAAATCATTAAAATTCTTTGATTCAAAGAAAACATTAGTGGCTTATTTACTCTACTATAAACATGTACCCACATTGATTTCCTTGCTTAAAGACTTGCTCAAAATGCCTCTCCTCTTGCTCCTCTTGCCTTTCTTGATTTCCTTGATTCTTCACCAAATGAAAAGATCTTTGGCTCAAATGGAGGCTCTTATCTTCCTCCACCTTTTTCTCTTCTTGCATAACTTCAAAATCTCTCTAGAAAGCTTAGAAAAGATGAAACCCTAGCTCAACTCTCTTTTTTCCTCTCAACCTTCGAAACCTCTCTTCTTTCTCTCTTTGATTTGTTATTTCTATTATTTCTCTCCTATTTTCTTTTTCCCCTTCTTTAGGAAGAAGACAACACTTCTTTCTTCCCATTTTACCTTTAATGATTGAGAAAGGTCACTTTGCCTTACAAGTTTAGGTTCTTTTAACCTTAAGTATCTTGCCGAAAACACCCTTGAACATTCTTATAACCTTAACGCCTAAGTAAATCACTTGTTAATATAGAATTCACATACAATATACAAAATGCACAAGAAGGGGGGTTGAATTGTGTATTATTTTCATGAATACCAAAACCTTTGATATTTCTTAAAAAGAATTTTTTTCAAACTATTAAATGAATACCAAAAATGTTATACAAAAATAGCTACGTAGTTAAATCGCAAATAACTTCCATATACTTGTTTAAGAACAAGAGAAATTAAAGTGTAAGGTTAGAAGTTAGACACTGCGATTTTACACTAGTTCACCTCAAACCTTGGGCTACGTCCAGTCCTCAAAGTTCGTATGAGATTTCACTATACTTCTTCAATTTTACAAGTATTCTTTTTCACTTTTAGAGCCTCTTTAGGTCTCATACACAAAGTATTCTTTCTGCTACCTTAGCCTTTTCAGACTCTTAGCCTTTTTTTTCTCTCACTAGAAAGTTATTGTGAGTTTTTTGTTACAGTAAAGTTTGCTCTCTTGTATAGCGCTTTTAATACAGAATTTTTCTAAGAAAAAGCTTGAAAGATGAAAAGCTTTTCTCTCTAAAAGTTATTTAGTCTTTGACTATGACTAGTATTTATAGACTAAGTCTCCAACTGCTTCTTGATAACTACTTCTTGATTCCTGTAGAAACCATTATTCAGTTGAGTTGTATAACTAACTCCAACTGACTAACTGTCCGACATACTAGAGTATCTTCATCTTTATATCGTCTTTGTTTTCCTGCTTCTTCTGTGCTTTTCGTTTCTTCTGTGTTTTCCACTTCTTCTGTGTTTTCTACTTCTTCTGTGTTTTTCACTTCTTCTGTTTTTTCCACTTCTTCTGTGTTTTTCACTTCTTCTGTGTTTTTCGCTTCTTCTGTGTTTTTGTTGCACGCTTAACACATTTATCAAAACAGTTCATTCATTTCTAATATTATTATTATTTGATTGTCACCAAAATTAATAGACATGAAGTCTTCTTGACTTAACATGTTAAAACATAACCAATTTATGTTCCTCATCATTTCCTCATGTACGAATATTCTCTTCTCTCTTCTTCCTTACCAGACGTGTATAGCTTATGTTATTTTGTTATCATTCTTTTGTACTATTGTACTATACTCTACATTATAAATAATAAGAGAACCCGTGCACAACTATAAGGCTCAGAATATTTTTATCCTCCACTATAGTATTTTCTTACTATCCTATCTTGATCACTCAACTATCTCCATATAGTTCATGCTACATCCAATGACTACCGATTAAATAACCTATGATTAAATAAATCATAAGTAGTATCAAAACATGCCAACCCCTATACAAGATAACTTTGATGACCTCAAATTAAAGGATCAATTATACAATCATCACAATGAGAATCTCATAGACATACAAGTAATGTTCCAAATGGATTTCTCATATAGGGTCTGTTCAATGAACTTGTTCTCTAGCAAACACCTACACGTTTATTTAAGTATCTCTATACTTTAGCCTATGAGATCGACTACTTCCTTCATAAGGAAAAAACAAAACATGTGCTAGTCTTTTTACGTTCTATTAATGTCCAATCTTAATAAAATAATGACTAAGAACATTTAGGAATAATACATAAATGCAATATGAATCTCATAATTATAATCTCATTATAATTTCATTTGCAATGTATCATTATCCCATGGACTTTATCATATACATAGAAATATGTACAAGATAAAGAATGCTTTTAAATAATTTGTCACTAAACTACAACCAGAGCGATTGGCTGTAGGGCATAAAAGAACAGTTACTCTATCTGTATATAGATATATAACGTTGCAGTGTATTTATAAATGAGAAAGCGTAGGTGAAAGCAAAAGAAAAAGTTTATTCCCCTCATTTACACTATTTCATACGTATGAGAGAGGAACAATGACCAGACCAAAGTTACATATATAAATACTAAAAAATAGAAGGGGTAGTAATTTCGCAAACTTTCCAATTTGACTATCGACGTCTCTAACACAAATGAAAATAAAAGCAATAAAAAACATAATAATAAAAAGAACCAAAAATTTGGTAACGTGGTTTGGCACACCATGTCTATGTCTACGGGGTCCTCACCCAACTTAATCTGTAACATCTCAGATCACCCGCTTACAGATATTGTCCACTTTAGGTCTTGGCTCAGCCAAGCCCTCACGGTATTGCTTTCACCGAAGCCTTCCCAGGAGGTCATCTATCCTAGAACTACTCTCACCTAAGCACATTTAACCTCGAAGTTCTGATGGGATCTGGTCCATTAGGCTATAGAAAACGCGTTTGTAAGGGAGAGGTATTTGTATCCTTATAAGGCGTACTTCGTTTCCCTCTCCAACCAATGTGGGATTTCACACTCTCCACCTCCCTTAGGGCCCTACCCTCTTTGGGGCCTAGCCTAGCTTGCACAACAATTTGGGTACTGGCTCTAATACCACTTGTAACATCCCAGATCACCCGTTTATAGATATTGTCCGCTTCGGGCCTTGGCCTAGCCAAGCCTTCATAGTTTTGCTTTTCCCGAAGCTTTCCCAGGACGTTACCCATCCTATAACTAATCTCACCCAAGCACATTTAACCTCAGAGTTCTGATGGGATTTGGTCCATTAGGCCATGAAAAACGCATTTGTAAGGGAGAGGTATCTGTACCCTTATAAGGCGTACTTCGTTTCCCTCTCCAACCGATTTAGGATCTAACATAATCACTCAATCCTTGTAACTATCTCTTAACCTCACTTCTAGTGAAAGATTTTCATACCCAATAACATGACCGACTCGTGTTAACCTCATTAGAGATTTTTCTAAACAACTTTTAATAAAAGATAATTAAAAAAATAACTCAAGTAATCAATTAACTAAGAACAGAACAATTATATACTTGAGATAAAAGGACTTCCCTATAGTTTCTGCTTCCTAAAATACATCTAAATAATTGTCCACTAATTGGACTGATTCATACCAGCTTTAGAACATGACCATAACTGCTCAATTAACCAATGACACACAACAGAAACATGCATGCAGTGCTCAACTATCTTCTAGTCGAAAGCCCCTTCAATAGATGAAGATTCAACATAAATGACTCCCAACAGTATGCTATTCCAAAGATTCAATATCAAAACAAGAATCCAAAGGTTCTTCACTCACGCAAATTGTTCAACTTCAACAACTCCAATTAAACCATATGGGACATGTGTATGACCAACCCTTAACACATGCACCACTTCAGCTATGTTTTTGCCAGAATTCAATTAACGCTTACTCCACCGTTGATGCAACACACACAGGATTCACTTATACCATCAACGGAGACATGCACGATACTTACCAGTAAGGGCCTTTAACCAACACGCAAAACAAATTCTCCTTATCTTCTTTCCACAAAATCCGGCAATACACATATCATTTACCAACGTGATATTTTTTTTGAAAAAAAGGAAATTAATATAATTAAAGAAAAGGAAATTTACAAGGTCAACAAAAGGGGAAAATCCTTTATATACAACACAAGAAGAGAGCCAACAAGAAACAAGTCACCTAGTGCAGCTAAAAAACCTATGACAATGTAAAAGTGGAAATTAAGCATCTACCGACCCCTAACAGATCGTCCAAGACTTACATAGACTGCAGTCTCGGTCTTCTATCTACTATAGACGTAAGGCGTGGCAAACGGTAGAGCTACAAGTTACATTCTTTGTCAAAACGATTGCCCAAACTTCAGACATAATTAAGAAGGTCAAACTCTCTCTTGTAGAAGATGTACTCTAGAAGCGTTGAATGTTCCTTTCTCTCCAACGCGAGTATAAACAAACTCCTAAGACAATAATTTGTAAAGGTTTGTTGGAACCTACAAGTGAAGCAAGATAGCTAATGATATCCATAAGCTCGAACCTTGGATCAGTCCAGCAATATAAGTCACAAATAGTTCTCCAAATAGAGTAGTTGAAGGGGCAAGCGAAGAAAAGGTGAGGACGAGTTTCCATCTGAAGGGAACACATTCAGCAAGAGGGATCCATATGCACATAAGGAATACGGTCAGCAGTAGATAATTTATTCTGAATAGCAACTAGAAAATGAAGGAGATCCGGGGTGTTAAAAGACTACTCCATACTGTGGTTGACCAAGGAACAGGGAGTCTGCGTTGACGCAAGTTGCCGCAAATGACGCAATTAGTCAATTTGCTCAATGGAGTCCCATTCCAAAAGAAAGTGTCAGATTCTTGAGAAGTTGGGGAATAGCTAGGTTGAAGATGGCTCATACTTCTTGGGAATTTCCACGAGTTCCCATCAATAAATGATATCATATGTGCTTGTAGAGGGAACAAGGGAGAAGCTCTTGAGGAATTTACCTGAAAGATTAAGGGACCTCGATGATGGCGTGTCAAACCAGCAAAAATAAATTCCTACTCTAGAAAACTTAAGCGAGTAAAGTGGTGAATAGGGTCGAATCCACAGAGACCGGTGAAGTAATTATCTATTTGTGGTGATGCTGTCGCCTACAACCAAATATAAAAAAGAAATCACTTCCGTTAAAACAAATTAATGTAGTAGCGGTAAGCGGATATCGTTTCCACGAGGAATCTCTAACGGTAAAGGTTAGCTAGTTCAAACGAAAATAGAAAGGGGGGTTTTGTCACGGCAATTATATAAAATAAAAGGAAAATTCACAAATTGAAATAATGATTAAATCTGAAAATTAAATGAAAAAATACCTTGGTTTCGGTCACCGATGTTACCATATTATTATGGATCCTCGACATAAACTTGCAATTATTAATAAACATCCATTGGGGAAAACTTCTCTTAAGTGTAATGACTAGAAACATGTATTCTAGCAATCTTATTAAACAATAACCTAGATACGATCATAG
>JAOTAZ010000009.1:15087051-15108371 GCA_025629785.1 Erythroxylum oxycarpum | reverse complement strand
TAACACTTAAAAAAATTGTTATCAATGATAAATTATATGTTATAAAATCATAAAGTGTTACTTATCAAATTAAGAATCACAACATTTTAAGATATAATGTTACCGTAAATAGGTATTTTATTATATTGTCAAAAGTGTTATTCTCTAATGTTATTGTATGTCATTTTTGTTATAGTGGGCTAAGAGTTAACCAACACAAAAGCATGTTATACCTCCCTTCTGATGTTAAATCCACAACTAGATTAAGGATGCTAACAGGATTGAATGTTCATTCCCTCCCTTTCAAATATCTTGGTGTCCCCGTTTCCTCCAAAAAGCTAAGGTACCAAGATTGTCTTCCACTTTTGGAAAGGTATAAAAATAAAATAAATGCTTGGTAGAACAAGTCTTTATTTTATGTAGAGAAACTTCTACCTATCTCTTCAATTCTAGGGAGCCTTCAAACATATTATAGTTCACACTTATTCCTTCCTAAAAAGATCAACAAGAAGTTGGAAAAGGAACTAAGCATTTGCTATGGATTGGGAGTGTTGTTAACTCCAAAGGTGCTATAATAAAATGGGATTAGCTTTGTTAGAGTAAGCAGGAAGATGGTTTGGGACTCATTTCCACGTAGTTGAGCCAAACAATGCTTGTGACTAAAAGAATTTGGAGATTATTTACTAATAAAGAGTCCTTATGGTCCAAATGGACAAATGAATCTATCTCAAATCCTTTAGTCTTTGGCTTATTAAGGAAATGAGAGAGTTCTCGAAATTTCATTCAAATGCTGAGGAGGAGACAAATTGTTTACCCCCTCCTCAAAGTTCACATAAGTGATGAACAAACTCTCAGGTTTTGGTTTGACAATTGGACTACTCATAGCCCTCTAATCTTGAGGGAGGACATCTCAACTCAAATTGTTAGAATTCCTATTTAAGATCAAGTTAAGGATGTAATTCAGCAGGTTTGGGCCATTGGTTTTAGGGGTTGTGAGAGGATCAAATCCTACCTCCCTTATTACTCTGCCAATTCTTCAAAATGTGATAGCCTATATTGGTTGCCATATGAAGGTAGGGAATTTAATAATCAATCTTATCTTACAGCTAGTAGACAACAACAGCTAGAATTGAATGGTTTACTTTTTGTAGAAAGGGTCTTGGATGCCTAAAGCATCTTTTTTCACTTGGTTAGCTGTAAGACACAGATTGAGGACTAAAGACAGGATTTATGGTGTTAATGATTAGCTTTGCATACTATGCAATCTTAGCTCTGAATCCATTGGTCATTTATTTTTTCAATGTGTTCATTACAGAGTTATTTGGAGTGGAATGCAACTTATGATGGAGTTGTATTGCCTTTACTAGGAGTGCAGGATTTACTCAAATAAGTTGATAAGCTTAATAATAAGAAAACGGGAGAGCACTTAGATATTAGTCTTTGTATAACTTGTTCTGCTTGATCCATTTGGAGGGAAAGAAATAATAGGTCATTCAAGAACTTGAAAAGGTATAGTTATGAACTTGCTTATAGGGTTTGTCATACTGCAAATCCATGTCATAGGAAGGATAATTGCCTACTTCAGAAGAAGATGGAGTTTGGAATGAGTTTATAATTGGTTATTTTTTCTAATTTTGTTTTAAAGTAGCGTGAGTTTTATACTCTTTTCCTTGTAATTACACAATTTTCCTATACTTTGTTTCTTTGGTGCTCATTCTTTAGCTTCAATGAATTTTTTCACTTTTAAAAAAAATTGAAGATAGTAATAAAAGAATTAATAATATAAAACCTAAATTACATTAGGGTCATAGGCCACCATAATCTTATCATTAAATTCTGCTTGATGATTATCCAACATGCTCTAACTTTTTTCCAGAAACCAATTTCTTTCTTAAAAATGCTTGAGTTTTATTTTTGTATCTGACAGACCAATCATAAGAAGTTTTTTAGAATTTAAAGTCTTTAATGATGTTCCATTTATTAGGGCAATTAAAGCCCTAACATTTCAAGATAAAATCATCATATTTAAGGTGAAGGACTATTATCGACTTTTGCTTTGGTTTTCTTGCTTTATCTCCTCCTAGAAATAGTAAGAGAGCATGTTTATTTGGAGGATTAAGATTATTCTATCCTTCTACTAATTGAGTTTCCCTTATGGATGTTTTTGATAAAAGGTTGTGCTTAGTTTAGTGCTTCTTAATCTAGATCACATACGTGTTTAGAGTTATCTCCTTCTTAGAAATTGTATCCAATTAAAGTGTCACTTAAGTTGATGAATTCTTCATCCTTCTTTTTGTGTCAATAATTGTGGTTTGAGATTTGATTCCTCATTTTAACTTCCAAGGCCTCATTCATACGAGTTTCATTTGTAGCCATTATGGTACTTACTTTTGACGATCCACTCTATCTTTTGGTGTATAACATTGTTATGTCTAACTAGAAATTCTCATGATCTCATTAGAATAACCAAAGAAACATAACTTGCTACTAGGTTTCCACTCTTTATGTTAATGAGGCTTTAAAGGCTTCTAGGGGTATGAAATCATTATTTCTATATCTTCCAAACCCCCTTCATCATCTAGTTCTAGTTTAAAAGAGAGTCGAGAAGTGGGTCCACAACTATTGATGTTTTCGTTTTATAATTATTTGATTCAAACTCTTGTACAATATAAATTCAAAGGAAGATTGATAGTAATGTGAAAGAAAATATAATTTTTTTGGATAGATAAATAATATATTAATATATGAGTGAAAAATGAATATTAAACTAAACTTCTAGTAGACATTGAAGTATTTTTTTAAACAATAAATAATTTGAAATTGGCAATAACTATGAGCTAATAATCTTAAACAGACTGTGCCCTGTCAATCGAATAATTCCTTTTTCATTTAATTAAACTTGTCAGGAATTTCACAATTTTTAATTTAAAAAAAAAGATTCACCCTATTTTGTTTAAAAAAATAGGCCCAAGACACACAGAAGAAAGGCCTGCAAAAGAAGGCCCAACACAAGCAAGGAGAAAGGCCTGCAAAAGGCACGCAGCAGAAGTCTCTCTCTTCCGAGAATTAATTTTTTAAAAACACGCGAAAAGGACCAGAGCGAG
Organism: Erythroxylum oxycarpum; assembly: GCA_025629785.1. NCBI lineage: Eukaryota > Viridiplantae > Streptophyta > Magnoliopsida > Malpighiales > Erythroxylaceae > Erythroxylum > Erythroxylum oxycarpum. The sequence continues at coordinate 15,105,288 of JAOTAZ010000009.1, read as the reverse complement.
AAATCAAAATTTTGTTTCTGGGGGAGAGATTGAAACACACAGGCCTAATTAACGCTCTCTAATGGCTGACATTTGCCGCGAGGTGTTGTGTTCTAGGGCTAATTTGGGTCGTTTTTGATTTACTTCGTTTTTCACCCTTCAAAAACCCTAGCAGAGACAAATCCCCCTCAGCGGACCTTCCTATTCTGTCTCTGCTTTATGCCCTAGCTCCCCAATTTTGTAATTCAGGTGACTACTGTTCGAATTTCGGGTTTAATTCCCGACTTCTTTCTAAACCCTAGAGTTTTAGGTAGGGCGGGACCTCTGTTGTGCAATGTTGAACGTATTCAAATCGTGCGTGATATGAGTAGGAGTGGAATTTAGGGTTTACTCCTTTCGTGCAATGAGCGTGTGTTCCATTTTGTTTTTGGTTTGATTTGGTGCTTCAGGATTGAATGCTCCTTTAGTGTCTTGGTTAGGTAGCTATTGAGTTTAGAAGTTCTTCCTTAGCTAGTGATTGCATGAGACTTTGAAAGGACTGATTGACGTTTGAGTTTGTATCGTTCTTTTTTACGGACGAACATTCTTAACGTGTGACTGCATGTGTTGGATATTGTGCAGTCATTAATTACTATGTCAGGGCATTGCTTTGGATTCTGACATGCGTTACCAATGATGCATTCCCCTGTCCGGAAAATTGAGCTGTTTGAGCTCAACTATTGTTTGGAGTGTTCAGACGTGCACCTTTAGTGCTCATCACATTGCTGTGCATGCAGTTTTGCTATATGTTTTTTTAGTATACCACAATGAATGTAAGCACAGTATCACAGCTTCATAAACATTCAAAAAATTATTCTGCTTGGGATGACTAGTGGCACCCCACTATACTGTGTGATGTATGATGTGCAAGAGAATGGGTTATAGGATATGATCTATTCACTTGGTTGGTTGTTAAAGTGGAAGACCAGATTATTTTGTTTTGTTACATTGATAATCTTGTGGAATTTAAGTTGCTTAACTCTTTTTGTGTAGCACACTTGCTGCCTTCCATGGATAATTATCCTTTCTTTGTAATGAACTTGAAGCATGCCACATATTTTTTTTTAATTACAAGGCTTTATAATGAAATTGAAGCATAGATGAAAAATTACAGATCTGTTATTTTCCTTGACATGGTAAGTTGTTGGGTGGGATAGTGTGCTTTGAGATTCTTCTGTTTTTTTGAATTTATGTTGTTTTTCTGCATGTAAGACATATATTTATGTTGGTTATTGATGTTAGCTTTTTTTATATTTTAGGGGCCTGAAATTTAACTAAGAGGTTGATTTGATGTGTCATTGATCTTGTGATTTCTTTGAACCTCTAATTTGTCCATATTTATTTGTTATAGTTTTTGAACTTGTTTAAGTTAAACAAAATGATTTGTATTATTTTCATGAAACAAGTTTTTTTTCAGTTGATTGAAGGTTGAAATTGATTGTGATTCTTCATCTTTGTTTAAATATCAATTTCATTGATTTTCTTTCTGATGTCTGCTTGATTGATGTGATAGTTCTCTGAATCATGAAGGGAAAAGCTTGTAGATAGCAGACTAGGAATGCATGGATGTGGTTCAGGATCTCCTTTCCTAGTAAATGCTGAGTTTGATTCCATGGGAGGGGTTGTTGATGGTGGCATTGGTATTGGTATTAAAACCTCTCCACGACATGCAGCAATTGAGAAAGCTCAGGCAGAGCTTAGGTAATGTAGACATCTTGTTTTTGTGCATCTTCCACTGCAATTCTGTCTCTCTTGTAAATTATTGGAAGTAGCATCATTTTTAAATCTTGATAAATAAGATTCTTTTTTTATTTAAACAGACAGGAATATGATGTTCGGGAGGAAAGGAGAAGAGAGCTAGAATTTCTTGAGAAAGTATGCACGTCACTCCCCCATTTCAATTTCAACAGTATTTAATGGTGAAAACTTTTATAATTTTCCTTACCTGCAGGGTGGCAACCCTTTAGACTTCAAATTTGGGAATGCATCTTCAGTTAGTGTCCAATCTACATCAGTCACTGATCATCATGCAGAACAATTTGTAACTAGGTATATTCACTTTGCTGCTGAGTTTCATTGGATTGTAGTTTGACCTATGCTTCTGAAATTCACCTGTTCTATTTCCATTCCATATGGTGTCAATACAGTGAAGCTAAAGGTAGTTTTGTGCTGACTGCTTCACCTCATGGAGACTCTGTTGAAAGCATTGGTAGACCATTGGTCCCTGCATCGTGTGAGCCCAATAGTGCTGATAATTTTAATGGTGATAATGAGTTACTTGAACGTGATAGGAAACATTTTAGTAGAAGGAATAATGTTTCTCTGTCAGAACAATCTTCCCCAATGGATGGGAATCCAAATATTAAGGAATCAGAAGATTCTGCTATTGTTCATTCATATGCTAGGAGGAACAGATCTAGGACCAATCGTGATGGAACTAGATCAAGTTCCAAGGATGTTTTTCAGAGTACTGGTGGGCATGGATTATCGTTACAAGGTCGTGCAGATTTGAGAGAATCAAAGGGATTGAAATCAGAAATAAACAATCGAATGGACCAAAATGTTCCATCTTCTTCTGACCCGAAGGTTGCAACTTCAAATGGTGATATAATTCCTCAGATGGAGAATTTCAAAAAGCAGTCCAAGGAGCTTGATGGTATACAAGCTTTGGAAAACAAAGTTGACTTACCTAAAAGTAAGTTGCTTGACGATAGATTAGATGCTTTAGAGTCCAACAATTCAATGAATAAGCAACAACACGAAGATTCAAAAATTGATGCTCATAAAACTCCTGTAGTTATGATTCCTGGGGAAAGTTTCTTTGTTGAAGGAAAGGGACAGGTAATTGCCGGTGTTGCTGGATTTCTACCTTCTGAAGGTACAGGGAAAACTGAGAATGAAACCAGTTCTGCTCATTTGAATGGGTTCAGTGACTCAAAAAGAAATGGCAATGTGGATCAGAATGGCACTGCAGCGATTGGAGTAAAAGGTTTACATTCAGAGTCTTCTTGCACCCAAAACAGTATTGGTCTGGATGTGAATCATGACAGTGTTTCCTGTATAACTCGTAAATTTCTCGATACTATTGGAGTCAAACAACAAATGTCAGAACTTGATAGAACACAAAATTTAGATATTGATAAATTGAAAACTGAACAAAATGAGGCCAAGGCTGTTGGGACCGACAATATGGTCAATGACAAGAATGCTTCTGTACATCAAAACAACTCTAACAGTGGTTCTTTGTCCAAAATTGAGGAAGAAGTACAGAGAACTTCTGACCTGAGAAATGAGGTGAAATGTCCAAATAGTGATGAGGTGGAACAAAAGATCCACACTATGTCTGCAGCTGATAAAGAAGTGGGCAACGAGTTGGGTGATGATTCTGATCCTGGCAGAGATTGTCCTGGTGGAGTTCAGATTACAATGGATTGTTCTAAACATGAAATAACTGAGTCTAAACAGTCAGAGAAAACCTGTCCCGCTCCTGACCCTCTATCTTGTTCTGTTAGCAAATTAAAATCAGTAAACGGAGCTCATGAAGATTTTATTTTGGAAGAGGCACGGATTATAGAGGTTATTATGTCATATTACTATTGATTTATGATTTTTCTTGTGAAATATAAATGGAAATCCATTTCCTTTTCATAATTTTGAACAGTTAACATTATCTGTCAAACAGGCTAAGCATAAAAGGATTGCTGAGTTATCAATTTGTACCACACTGACAGAGGGGCGGAAGAGGTGTCATTGGGATTTTGTTCTGGAAGAAATGACATGGTTGGCAAACGATTTTGCCCAGGTGTGACTTTGTTGATAAATAAATGATTTCTAAATTTGATGACGGTTACTTTTCTCCCTCTGAATCTTCCTTAAGAAAACTATTTTATTTCTTAAGATAGCAGACCAATTTCCTGTATATGTTTTGTCCTGCACCTTGGACAACCATTTTCTTTGTGTTTATAGGAGCGTCTTTGGAAGATGACTTCTGCTGCTCAAATATGTCGGAGAATTGCTCTTACTTCTCGATTGAGAGCACAAAATCAGCAGTCAAAGCTAAAAGAAATTGCTTACATTCTAGCAAAAGCAGTCATGCAGTTCTGGCAATCGGCTGAGTTGCTTACAGATAATGATGATCAGGGTGTTGATGCCAAGAATTGCAAACATGATTCTGGGAGGTTTGATGGGATGGAATTTTCCAGGGACAAGATGGGAGAAACCCCTCAGGTGCTATTCATTTACTTGGTTTAGCACTACATTTGAGCTTTTTTCATATATCTGTCTAATCTTAATGTATACCATATAGAGTACTAAAATGTTTTTATTTAGCCAAAATAATTCATTCTTTCATTAGCTTAATGTCTACAGTTCATTCAGATGTTATCTCTATACCTGGAGGAAATTCATTCACTTTATGGAAGACATGCAATATATAAATATCTATGCTGTATGCATGTTCAAATTATTTGTTCTTTACATACATCAGTGGATGGGATTCAACGAGTTGTTTGTTTTGCAACTCATGTAGCTGTGGGAACTGGCAGGGATTAAAGCTAATATTGGTACAACTTACTGATGCTCTAAACCATCTTTTATGCAGGAAAAGTGCAAACACTTGGCAACACAAAATCTAAGTAGAAACTCTGCAGTTGCAATTCAGAAATATGCTGTGAGGTTTCTGAGATGTAACGGCTCTCCAGTTCCTCCTCTGCAAGCAGAAGTCCCAACAACTCCTGACAGAGTCTCTGATTTGGGAATTATGGAAGTTTCATGGGATGATCAGCTCACAGAAGTATATGTCTATTTTTCCATATACCTTTTAGATGTTTACTTTGGTCTTTTTAGTTGACCAAAGGCAATCTCTTTATATACACATGTCAAAGATTTCCTCTGTTTCTTTTCGCTTGGCAGGAAAGCCTTTTCTATGTGGTACCCTCAGGTGCAATGGGGACCTACAGAAACTCCATTGAATCTCATTTTGCCCAATGCCAGGTGAATGAAGATTTCTTCAGTTTATGCATTTACTAATTTAATTAGCTCTTACATCCAGAAATCCATTAAAAATGAATCATATTATGGAATGGCTTTCATTGCGATTGTGCACTCAGATATGAGGAGCTTTACATAATTGTCTCCAAGACAAAAAATAAACTTGAAGTCTTAAGTTTGCGAAAATGTAATCAGCTTTAACTGCTGTGAGGAACTGTTGGAAAATGTAACTTTTTCTTCCATATTCGTCTTTCTTACTTTTGCAACTGGATGCACTTCTTCCAGAAAATTGTTAATGGCATACAAGAGGAAATTGATACATCTATGTATGATGGTGCAGCAGGTAATGCTGAACAATTTTTTCCCCTCAAATTCCTTTCTGCTTCTTCCATAGATTTCACAATTTCATTTCTAAAACTCAGATTTTGAATATCATGAGAACACATATGATGAAGAGGAAGGAGAGACAAGTGCTTACTATTTGCATGGAGGTTTTGAAGGTAGCAAGTCAACTAAACATGATCAGAAGAAACGGAAAAGATTTATGAAGTCATACACTGCAAGATCGGTTGATGTGGGGGCTGAATTACCTTATGGAGATACTTCAGTTAGTTGTCAACAAAGTATCTTAATGGGCAAAAGATCAGGCAATAATATGCATGTTGGTCCAGTTCTTCCAAAACGAATGCGCACTGCTTCTAGGCAGAGGTTTATAAGTCCTTTCAGTGTTGGAACTCCTGTGGTTGGACAGACTCCAGCCAAGACAGATGTATCAAGTGGAGATACTAGTTCTTTTCAGGATGATCAAACTACTTTACGTGGTGGATTACAAATCCAGAAAAGCATGGAGATTGAGTCAGTTGGAGAGTTTGAAAAGCAAGTTCTATATGACTGTGCAGAAACATCAATGAAGCTGAAAAAGAAGAAAAATGCAAAGAATCTGGTACATTAGAATTTTATAATTTGAACTGTTGTTGGGATTTTACTGACCTTGGTAAAGGTACATTCTTTTGTGTTGTTAGCTGGATATCGCTGTAAATACTTGATTCATTATTACAGGGTTCCACTTATGAGCAGGGTTGGCAGCTGGAATCTGCTGTTCACAATGAACAGGTTAATAATTTCTTTTCTTTGCTTATTTAAAAGATTAGGTTTGGTGACTTTATATGCCAAGCTTGTTAAAATGTGGAATTTAATATTTACAATTATTCTAATTATTTTTATATAATAACTTCCGAAGACCTGCGTATGTTTTCATTGAAATCCTCATGAATCGTTGTCTTTATTGCCAATTCTAGTGAAGTTTCCTACTCAAGTCAACATCTTCTTAAGCTCTTCAACTAACAAATTTTTTTCTTCTGGGTTTACTTGGCCTGGTAAGAAGTATGTTTAGTATTTCAATTTACATGTATTGAGCATTTCTATAAAGATTTATTGTCACAAATGCAGCCAGTGTCTTTAGATTCTTCAATTATGGTATCATGCACATTATACAAACAAGCGCGCATGCACACACACAGCATACACACACGCATATAAATGAGCTGGTGTCACATGAGCAATCACTCGTAAACTTCTAATTTATAGGGTATGTGGGATGGAGAGTGAATGCATCTTCTGTTTCTTTTTCTGTTTTTACTTACCCTGTAAGGTTCAGGCTGCTGAAAAGCTAATGAGCTGGATGCAACTTCATCTGGGACTTCTTGTTACTGTCTTTATAATGAAAGTCTTTATGTTTGCGTTATTTCAGTTTGGTTAAATTGCATATAATTACCTGCCATAAGCTGTTGGATGATACCCTTGTCACAGAAGAAGGGAATTTGTGAGTAATAATGACAGTTGTGATAAGGAAAACCACAAGATAAGCAAATCTAAGAAAGGTTGACAAGTTTGTGTCCGCGAAACATTCTGTAGCTCCAGTTTGGGAAGTGAACTTATCTTTTGTATGACTGAACATTCGATAACTCAATAGTCATCTGTAATTTCAACCTTTTATCTGTGTAAAAGTTATATTTTTGGTTGGCTTTTTGACATTGGTATCATTGGAAGACCTTGCAGTTCCTTTAAACTTGCATTGCTGTCGGTAATCTATGTTTCCTGTGTGAAAGTTTTCTTAAAGGCTGAGAAAGCTGGCAATTCCCTTTAACCTTAAGGGAACGATACTCTGATAAAATGCTCTATATGTTCTCTAGCTACACAACATCAAACATTCAAATACCTAGTTGAGGCCGTTGTGTGTTTTTCCTTATCTTGCCCATCTTATTGGCCAAACTTGGCATGAAATAAGCTTTTCCTGAAACAGTTTTTAGTATTCTTATGGTGTTTTTCTTAACTGCAGAGGGATAATTTGAGAAAGAGGCTGGATGGCTATCAATTTGAGTCTAATGGAATCAGTGGTAAAGTCCTCCTTTTCATATTACTGTTTTTCTCCTCTACTTATTCAATCAAATAGCAATTTTTTATGTTGTTGGCCTCAGAGATCATTCAAGCTTGGAGGCCATCTCACCCTTCATTTTCTGCCTTATCTCTTCTTTCAATGTAGAGGGTTTATCAGCATCCCTTGCCCTGATTAATGTGTTTGTTTTGTCATGAGACAATTGATGAGCCTAATTGAAAAAATTTCATGCTTCACCTTTTCAAAGAGTTAAATATTTGATTAACCTACTGTTCTCTTAAAGAATTCATACTGAAGAACTGCAAAGAGGCTGAACTTAGATTTGCAGTTTTTCATTTTCTTTTTCGAATCTACATCAGAGATATCCCCAAACTGTTACTCTAGATTTTTGGGTCCTTTCTTCCCTACTGTTTTTTCAGTTTTTAGATTTCTTCCCAATCCCGGGCTGTCATAGATTTTATGAATATCATTCTTATTTTTGGCTCTCCTAAAAAGCCTAATTTTCACCTTAATGCCTTTGACACTTTCAATTTTTTGTTCAAGGTTTGCATGGTCAACATCCTGCAAAGAAGACAAAGATAATGAAGCATTCATTAGAAAATTTTTTTGACAACATGGCTCCATTGACTGGATCTATCCCTTCTTCAGCAACTTCACAAATGAGTAATATGTCCAACTCAAAGTTCATGAAAATTATTGGCCGGGACAGGGGCAACAAAAAAACTAAATCTCTGAAGGTAGTCTGGTGATTATCATTTCTTTTCAGCTTGCTGCTTTTCCTTTGTTCATATTCTTTCCACGAAGTTGAGCATTTATCTTCTGTTCAGATATCTGCTGGGCAGCCAGGTTTTGGAAGCCCATGGTCACTTTTTGAAGATCAGGTATTCTACCGCGTTTCATTTCCAAAATCGTCTCTATTTGGTTGTAGAAAGACATTTAAGCTAATTGAATTCCTAATTTGCTCCTTCAGGCACTTGTTGTCCTTGTACATGACATGGGCCCTAACTGGGAACTTGTCAGCGATGCAATCAACAGCACCCTCCAATTTAAGGTAAATAATGTATGCTTCAATGTCTGTGGCATTTGCCTTAATTATGAGGAATATACCAGCTTGTAAATATTTTTAACTTTAGTTTTGCTGCTGCAAATTTTTTATTAAGTACTTCATCTCTATCCTATTTGGCTTTTGCTCATATATGTTGGAGCATGTTATGGTGCTTGTTCCAATTATACTTTGTTTCCTCTTTGATACTACCAGTGTATATTTCGCAAGCCCAAAGAATGCAAAGAACGGCACAAGATATTGATGGATAAAGGTGCTGGTGATGGTGCTGATAGTGCAGAAGATTCAGGATCGACTCAGTCTTATCCTTCAACTTTGCCTGGCATTCCAAGGGCAAGATTTTGATATTTATTTCACTTATTTCCTTTCATTTCTTTCACTTATTTCCTTTTCTTTCCTTGAAGCATTAACATGTATATTATTAATCTGAGTGGGACCTTTTGCTGCTTGGCTAATTTCATTTTTTTCTTTTTTTTTTAATACTGCTGTCACTTTCAGGGTAGTGCTAGACAGTTGTTTCAGCGGTTGCAAGGTCCTATGGAAGAGGATATGCTCAAGTCCCATTTTGAAAAAATTATTATGATTGGAAAGAAGGAACATTATAGGAGTCAGGTTTGTTTTTGATGTTTATCATTTTGCATTGATACATGTGATATTGGTCCTTTGGAAACTGATGAACAAGTCGATGGTGCTTCTCTTTTTTTGCCTGCTCAATACATGTTCTGGTCACTTCTTTGGATATAGACATAACTCAGTGTCATCTTTTGAACATAATGCATCTCCACAAGCTTTTCCTTATTCTTTTTCAATTACATGTTGAGAAATACTGTTTTCAGCTTGTTTATTTCAATGGCATGCTTTGCATATGGATGAGGTGTAAAGGCGTGTATCAAATCATGACAAGAGATAAAGATGATGATTAGTCATACAATTTTATAGGCTAAAGCATTAAATGCTTAAGACCGCTCTTTTGAGCTAGTCTTTATCTCTTTCTAGATTCTTTTCTAATCATGAGCTTTGCTTTTTTCATTTCTGTATTTCCAGCAGAATGATAATCAGGATCCTAAGCAATTGGCAGTAGTGCACAATTCTCATGTTGTAGCTCTTTCGCAAGCTTACCCAAATCACTTGAGTGGAGTTGTTCTAACGTAAGTTTCTCTGATTTTATCCATATTTGTGGTTTAGCCTGTGTCCAGCTTATCACTGCCATTCATCTCAATAAGCGTGCTACATTTATGTTTCAAGTCTTCTTTGCCTACTTGAAACTGGGTTTTCTGACGGAAGCAAATTTATTGTACATTCTGTTTGTTGTTGGCTGACTGAAGGCCCCTTGATCTATGTGATGCAAATACATCAAACTCAGATGCTCTTTCCCTGGGTTATCAAGCTTCTCAAGCTAGTGGTTTAGCAATGCCACAACAAGGAGCGGTGTCATCAATGCTTCCTACCTCAGGTGTGAATTCCCCTATGCAAGGATCTTCTGGTATGATCCTTGGAAATAGTTCACCAATGCAATCTGGTGTAGTCAATACGCTTGGCAGGTAGCACGTTGCTCTGTGGCTTAGTTGCTAACATTTTTTTATTATTATTCTGAGATGATTATCATATTCCTACACAGGGATGGGAGATACAATGTTGCAAGACCATCTTTACCTGTTGATGAGCAGCAGAGGTTGCAACATTACAACCAAATGTTGGCCAGTCGAAACTTGCAACAGTCAAATTTGCCGGTCTCTGGCACCATGTCTGGAACTGATCGCGGGGTTCGTGTGCTACCAGGTGGAACTGGTATGGGCATAACGCCTGGGATGAACAGAAACATGCCCATGTCAAGGCCAGGGTTTCAAGGAATGCATTCATCACCCATGCTTAACTCTGGAAATGTGCTTTCCTCTGGTATTGTCGGGATGTCAAGCGCTGTAAATGTACATCCCTCTGGTCAAGGGAATTCAATCAGACCCCGTGAAACTTTTAACACAATGAGAGTAAGTAATTCTTTTCTGTGTAGATACATTTCTGCAAATGTGTGCTTCTTTGTGGGGGACTGTTCTTGATTGAGGTTAGTTCAGGTATTGGATTTTGGGGTACCTGTTCAAGTTTTTTAGTTTGCCTCAGACTTGTGGACTAGTGTAAGAACATCGCAACAATTGCTTGTTTTAAAGTTTAATCCTATCTCACTATTCAGCATCAGCCCCATGTTGAAGAAAACATGCTAGAATTGTCAGTGATGGATTTGTTGTATCAACTGACCTCTAAAAATGATCGACTTCCACAGAATTCACTGTTTGAAAGTGGCTGAGAATCTTTTATACTGCCCTCTTGTATGTCAGATTTTAAGTCTAGCTATAGGAGAATGTGCATTGACGTCAACATCCTAGTCAGTTCCTCATTTGGTCCGACAAATTTAAGTGCACCCACCCTTCAGCAGCCTTTGCATTTTTTAGTATGTTGCTATATGACAAAAGTGTTTATTTTCTTCATAGTGTGGCCATAATCCTGAGCATCAGAGGTCAATGATGGTGCCAGAACTTCAGATGCAGGTCTCACAGGGAAACAGTCAGGGGATTCCTGCTTATAATGGATTAAGTTCTCCTTTTGCTAATCAGACAAATTCACCTGTGCAGACATATCCAGGCCATCCACAACAGCAGCATCAAGTATCTCCACAGCCATCTCATATGCCAGGCACTCATCATCCTCACCTTCAGGGTCCAAATCATGGTACAGGATCAGGGCAGCAAGCATATGCAATTCACTTAGCTAAAGAAAGGCAGATGCAGCAGCGTCTACTGCAGCAGCAGCAGCACCAACAACAACAATTTGCTAACTCTAGTGCCTTGATGCCCAACACCCAACTTCCCAGATCATCATCTATGCAAAATAACTCCCAGATTCAGCCACCCGTTTCACAGCAGCCTGTATCACTTCCTCCTTTGACACCATCTTCCCCAATGAGTCAAATATCAGTACAGCAGCAGAAAATGCCACATCATGGTCTCAGCAAAAATCCTCAAACAGGTGTAGGTGGATTGACAAATCCGATAGCTAAGCAACGTCAGCGGCAGTCACAGCAGCAACAGTTTCAACAGCCAGGCCGGCAGCATCCTCAGCAACGGCAGCATTCACAATCACCACAGCATGCCAACATCGGAAAGGGGATGGGCAGAGGGAACATGATGGCGAATCAAAATGTCTCCATTGATCATCCTCATCCCAATGGCCTTTCTCTGCCAGCAGGAAACCAAGGTTCTGAAAAGGGAGAGGAAATGATGCATTTGATGCAGGGTCAGGGTTTGTACTCGGCTAACTTAAATCCAATTCAACCTTCTAAACCATTGCTTCCACCTCAATCCTCAAACAATTCCCAGCCACAGCCGAAGGTATTTTCTGGCTCAACACCTCCTCAGTCCTCAAAGCAGCTCCACCAGATGCCTTCTCCTTCTGATAGCACTCAAAGTCAGGTTCCAGCTATCGGCTCAGGTCAAGCTGTTCCCACACAGATGATGGCTTCCAACCAGCAGCATCTGCAACAGTCACCAACAATGCTTCATCAGAAGCAAAGTAGTCAAGCCCCCCAATCAAACGTTCAGGGAATGCTTCAACGAAATCATCAGGCTAACTCTGATCTGCCAATAAAACCTCAAACTGATAAAGTTTGTATGGATCATAAGCCCTTGCACAACATTTCACAGATGGCCTCAAGTACAGCATTACCAATGCCTCAGTCATGTAATGATTCAGCTGGCTCTGCACAAGTTTCTATTGCCATTCCTCAGTGGAAGGCATCAGAGCCCTTGTACGATTCTTGTTTGCCAAATTTAGCATCTCAGGTGGGTTCTGTTGGGAGTCCACCTCTGACAAATTCATCTGGGATTGAGACAGTTCCATCTGTCAGCCAAGGTTTAGGCCAGAGGCATTCATCAGGAAGTTTTGGGCAACATGGACAGAATGCTGCAGCACAGTGGCAACAGCAGCAGCAGCCATCTAACCATTCATCAACTCTGCCACAACCATCTCAACAAGTGTTCCAGTTGCAAGAGCAACAATTACCACAAGAACAAAAATGTTCTCCCATGCCACTGCAACAACACCAGCAGTCCCAGCACACATCACATTCTCAATCAGCACAAGGAAATAATATGTATATGAGGTCTTCCAATTCATAGCTGGAATGAAACAATTGTTGTGAATTGAGCATTCCCTGGAGCATCGATGATGCTTGGATTCGGTATATAAGCCTTTGTAAGGAGCAGTGTACAGGTATACTTGGTAACCTTGACCTCCTTTTCTCCCTTTAATAGGTTTATTGCAAATACTAATCTGTCTGTCTGAGACTGCATGCACATGAATGGGTTGTTCTGTCTCATTAGAAACCTTTGGCCCTAATGTTTAATCATTTTACAAATGTTATGATGTTCTCTTGTGATCATGCATTTCTTTTAACACTATTGTCTAGTTCCGTTCTCAAGGTTTAAAGTTCCTTTGAAAATTCCCTATTCAGTTGGACACTTCCATGTGTTTCCACTAACTGTTAGGAGAATTCCCTTTTCTGAAAAATTCCCGAGTTTGCATTATATTTTGATTATGCTTTGCAATAATGAGTTGAATGTAAACAATGGATCTTTTGCAGATGAAGCTGGTTATTTGACAAGGACATTCAAAGCAGTAAAGTTGTGATTGTAGGTTTTGTAAAGTACAAAGAAAAGTGTTCTGGCCCTTTTCCCTCCTTTAAACTTCTTGTTAATTTGGGGAAATCATGTATATTACCACTGGTCTAGAGGTTTGGGCAGATAGGGGACAGATATAGACATTTGTACAGGGTCTCATCTCTCCTTTTCTTGTACTTTCCTCAACCTTTTGCCCGGCTTCCCTGCCTGGCTGTGCAGAGGGGCCTTTTCTTTATGCCCCCATTAGGTTAGTGCTTATGCATTTGTACACCATCAAATTAAGTAGTGATCATTGTTATGGGCAAAGGCCTTGGAAATTTTGTGAATATGTGATGTCCAGTGGGTGCATCTGATATCATTAGCATCATCACAGGCAGTAGGCTACTGCCATGGTTGCAATTTGATCATTGTAATGTTTATTGTGTTTAGTATATAGTTTGCAACATGCCTTGGTAGCTGATCCTTCTGTATATATTTGAACTGTTTAACAGATGTATGTAAATGTCCTTTGCATCGTTTTTTGCAAATTTGATGGATCAAATTGAAGCTTTAAAGTCTTATTCTGCCTTGTAGTTCATTCAAAGGGAAAAGAAGTTGAGAAAAGCAAATCCGTACTCGTAAGATTCATAGCTCAGTTACGTTTATAAACAGTTAGTATCTTGAGACAGATATGTGTATTTATTTCATTAAGCATCTTTGTCTATCACGAAGTGGATCGTGTCATATCACAAGATACCATGGTAATTCTCTGATTAGATTATAGAGCCAATAGATCGTGGATGTGTAACTGTTAAAACCGCCTTTGGTTGTGCTATATTTCACTGAACAGGTAGCCCTTTGAGGTTTTGCACGCACTGCTTTTCTTTGTTCTTACAAGCTATAAAGCACTAGGGTTCACAAGTCGTCCTCGTGTCTCTTATGATTGCTTACACCTCATATCACATTTAATCTTTGGTTACGTTGCCAGATTCAGCATTATGTTGGCTGTTTAACGGACGGAATCATCTGTTTACATTATAATCTCTCACACTAATTTCCTTCTCTACTTTAAAAAGCTATAGTGAATTGAAATGCCATCGTCAAATCAAATGATCATCCTCTTATTACTCCCATAAAAATTTTGCCCGAAGATGCTTTGACACTCGATACTGAATATTGCCTCAAGTGAATGATTTATCCATGTAGGGTTAACCAAACACCAATCGCCTACTCAGCAAGGCAAATTTTAAAAAGAAGTATATTGTAGAAAGGAAAGATTACGGATTGCCAGATGATACGAGACTACCCTTAGCGTTACGGCTTTAAGTTTTACACAGCAGAAAGCAATAATAAAAACGTGTCTTGTAGTCGAGAAATGTTAAATCAAAATCGCAAGTCCAGGCCATACTGGCCAAAAAACACACCAAGATGATGTAAAAGAAGGAGAAGCACTTGAATTGAATGAACGATGTGCATATTCCCAAAAAGAAAGAGATTAAGTTGTGGTATGTTTGCCAGAGTTCCAGCTGAAAACCCTCCAGAGTTGCTTATCATCCAAGTTAAAAAGTAAGCAAGTATGCACATAAAACACAATTAATCCAGCAACGGACAACACTATCATCCCAAAATAGATAGCTATTCCATTATCAAAAGCCACTTTCTGGCGCGCAAGTTAGATAAAAGCCCAAAAAGAGATTGGTTACTTAAAACTTGTACCAAAAACAGAAGCAATGATATCAACAACTATGTTCTGGGAATCTCTTATCATCTTCATTCTCTTCATCTCCATCTCTCAGTCTCCTTTACCATTTCCATCTTCCTCCTCTCCACCACTGCCATTCTCTCCCAGAATGCCGTCATCTCTGCAGCCAAACGCCACTCCACCGCCCTCTTCCTCCCCCAATACCTCTCCATCATCCTTCACAATGCCAGGTTTCCTGATTATATAATTGATACTCCGGCGACTTGGGTTTGTATCCATAGGTTTTTAAATCTTCTTCACCGTCCTCCTCCAAATTAGCATCGTGGAGGTCATGGAAGGTGTTGGTAGTAGATGGAAACATAGTGAAAAGAGGAACAGAGATTGGAAAGGGACCGAGTTCCAACGAGTCCATCAGATCAAAGAAGGGCCATGAACTCGCGCCTCCCGTTGATACAAGGCGTATCTCTTGGCGGTGGCGTCCACGGAGCTTCTCCATCTTGTTGCATCACTGTGTGGCGGAGCGAGTGGGGATGGCGGCGGCAATCCCTTCCCATTGTGGGCGGTTTGCGGAGTAGCAATAGTGGTGGTAAGCTTGGATAAGGTGCATAGTTTGGAAGTGGAGCCCTCGCGTAATTGGATGGGGATGGCGTGGACATTGTGAAACTGCTGCTAGGGTCTATCTATCTACTCTGGGGTTTGGTGGATGATGTTCTTATTTTAAAATGAGTTAGAATAATAATTTTTACAAAAAAATTAATTTACATTTGCAGTTGCAGGCCTATAGTACAGAATATGTACATTACATCAAAGTGTTTCGGCATTAGTTTTCATTACAATAAAGATTGCCATTGCCATTGCCTACGTGAAGACATGAATGAGGACCTCATTCAGAGTTGTAGAAGTACACAAATCAAATCAATTGTGGGTATAGTAAGTGTATCTGTGCAAAAGCAAAATGTTCATATACACACAAACTCTTCCAAGATCTCATCGCATTCCTACTAAAAATCCAAAATATAACTCGAGAAGGCATTATTGCAAGGGACAAGTGGGATATGTTCCATAATGTGTTGTTAAGAACAAGTCCAAACAAACAAAATAACTTGACGCTGATTTGTTATTCAACTAGTTGCTATTTGTTATCTAAATCCATTTTAGGCTTCAGTTATATTCATTGTATTTAAGTTGTTGAAAGTGGAGTAACAAGTCGTCTGCACATCCTGTGGTTTAAGAGAATTCTGTCACTTACAGCAATTAAACTTCAGCTTTGACTGGGACCTATCATCTTCTATGTAAGAAATTGACTCAAGTCAACTCCATGGGTTGTGTTATGTGAAGAGGAGAGTAGCTAAGAATTAATGGACCCCCATCCCCATGCCATGAATATATGCATGCTAGTCGCTAGTCACAAATCATCAACATCACTCACTTGTCTTTCCTTTGCTCATCTTTGACTTTGAGGAGGAACAGTCATGCAATTCCTCGGCCAGCAAGAGCTTGCTCCCTGCATTTTCAATTTACGTGAGCACATGCTTGGCAGCCCAAACAGTCTATTGTTTCTGCTGGATGTTATATGCCTATTCTACAGAATACAACACTACACAAAGTAGGAAATTTCTGATAAAAACATCTCGAAGACCCCATCCCCTCTCTCTTGTTACCTTATTTGTATCTTTACTCCTATTTGGCTTTTTCACTTGCTAAACTCTGGTTTGTAGTCTAATCCTGGTCATTGTCTGCTGCTGCTCACATATTTAGTGGTGACTATCATAGTATGACTCATGGCTACTACTCTCAACTAATTGATGCATCAACAGCTTTAAAACAAAAATGATCGATGCCAAAGTAAACTAACGAGACTATTTAAGTGTACTACTGCAATGGTGGATAGCAGCTTATGCTTATCCTAAGTAACACACTCAACTTGTCCCGTGCCCACACACCAAAGACGAAAGTCAGAAAGCCAGGATTTACCGCCAAGGTGTTCCACTTCAGATTTTCAAGCGACTCAGCAAGCTCCACTTGTTTTGAAGCAGTTGCAAGTAATGCCTAAAATAATGAAGGTTTCAGCGGTTAATAACAGTGACAATTATACATACACCCTGGGTTGTTTAAAGCAGCAGTCTTCTTAAAAAGAAGGATAGCTTACATTTTTTGTCTTCTGCAGATCATACTCTATAGATTTAATTCGACTCAACGACTCAAGAAGCATGCCCTCTTTCTCAGGTGGAATATCAGTGGGCTTTTTGACCAGCTCATTTACTGTTGCTTCTAATTGTTGCAGCCTCTGCCAGCATGGATGGAGCTGGTCCTCTTTTATTTCCTCTGAAATCTCTTGCATTTGACAATTTGAATCTGCCAATGGATGGTTAGACTGGGTTACTATTCGCCTTTCTGCATGCTGCACTGAGAATGTTCTTCGTATCCTTGGAAGCAATAGACATATCCACATAAATAATTTGATAATTAAATGGACTACAAAACTTGTTGCATGGGGAATCAATTTCCTCCTGTGCGCTTCCTCATCAACACCACTGGGTGAATCATCTGTCAAAAGTACCAAATCATTGAAGTGAATTCTGATCAATAGAGAAAGAGAAAGCATGTATCAATGCCTAATCAGCACTTAAAAGGATGCTTTGCCCATCAACTATGTATTTAGAAGTTGTAAGATGCAATCTAGTTTTGAGGCTTGAAAATAGCATCATGGATCATCATCACATCATAAAATTCCAATAAAAAATAATAAAATTGATAAACTGCATAGCAAACCAACAAGATAATCATTAAACCAAGTTTCAATTAGAAGAGAAATTGTGGAGTCACATACTTGGTTCTGTCTCATTTACAGATCTTTTAGTATCATGCACAACCAAGCTGCTTACATCGGCACCACCATCTGTTCTTGCCTGGTGAAGATGTATATGGTAAGCTATTAGTTATATGATGCATCAAGTGTGTTATCTTATTGACATGTTCCAAAATCATGCACTGCACTTTTTACAGTAATTCAGTGATCATAGTTCAAACTGAAATTTGATTATATTCCTTCGGAATACAAATCACTTAACATGGAAAAATTAGCATGCAGAAGCCAACATTATGCATCGGTAATTTTCAGTCTGTTAGGATCTTCGGGAGAGAGAGAGAGAACTATTCCAGAGGAAGGACAGTGGGCGAAGGAAGCAGTTAGTTATCAACTGATGTGGCTAAGTAGTTAGGCATAACAGAATGTACCTAGAGAGGGGGGCTTATAAGAGGGGGAAAAAAGAAGGGAGGGATAGGCAGAAAAATTGAGAGAAGAAAGTGACAGAAGGATTCATACCTTCTGGTGAGCAAATCTGCTTTGGTTAGGGAGAAATACTACCCTACTATTCGGTAGTGATAAATATTTTACAGATATATTGAAATAATATAGAGGAAC
>JAOTAZ010000009.1:15035095-15046183 GCA_025629785.1 Erythroxylum oxycarpum | reverse complement strand
AGTCTCATATGCATCTGTATTTGTTTATATATGTTCTGATTCGCAATAATTAAATGATGTGCCATGACAGTGTGAGTTTATGGAATTTACATGTTTTGCATGAATAATTGCGAAATATATGATTTGTGTTTATGAATCCAGTGAAATCATCAAAGATGGTTCAGTCATTGAGTTCGCAAAACTTATAAAAAATTGTAACGTGACTTTTCAGGTTTTGAAGAGTTATCCAATTAGACTAATTGGAGTTCAGCCACTGCAAATGAGTATAAGTTAGGGGTCAGGATCAGTTTGCACCTGCATATGTGTACACCTCCTTACTGCAGGGTACGCACCAAAACGCCTGGAGGTCATTCCGGTACATAACCTACGATAAGAGCGAGCTACGTTTGATCAATTCAATCACTTCACATGGCATCATATCAAAATTCACTTATAAAACATCTTAAGAAAATCATAATAATTGAACACTAAATTTTTCCTCATTTCATTTCATGAAACCCAATTGTCTACATTGTGTCCTTCAACACTTTCTATATATACAACATCTAGACCTAGAACATAAGTACTATACGAAAGAGGAAAATATTTGAAGTCTAACTAATTCGTCCAAAAATCCCAGCTGATCGACCTTTAAGCCATGACTTCCTTTGCCAAACACAATCCACACGACTGGTAAAGCCTCTCAGTAGCTAGAGTCTACACTCGATCCTGAAAAGACAACGTTGTAATTTTGGTGAGTTTTGCGAACTTAATAAGGTAACCATCATCGATGGTTCACTTAATCTATGCAACACACCATTTCACAAAACAATTATATCACAACTTTGCATTGTACAAGAGTAGCACATTTCCACTTAAGCATAAGCAATTTTGCATTTCACTCAATCAAACATACATAACAATCTACTTATGAAATGCTCATGAGATACTTTTCTAATTTTTACGTTGTTATGACCGAGTGCCTGAACTGTCCCATATAGGGCTCATTAAATATTGAGCCTAAGGCTCTGAATCACTTTTGAGTTCGAGGCTCAGTTTCACTTGTTGAGCTTTAAGTTCTAATCGATGACTACTCTGGTCACAACTGCCATTATTTGAATATGCATTCATGGATGGAATGCTTGTACCATAATCAGTCACATTATAGAGTACATAGGTCTTCACATTCATATTCAAGCAGCACTTCAGTATTTCAATCCATATTACACACTCATCGAACCTTATGTCCAGAATCTATAATTAAGCATATTCATTTATCATTCAAAACATGAATTAAGCAAACAAGTAGCTAAATGAGACCATCTAGGTTACTCACTAGCTGCTCCTGAAGCTAATTTCTGGAAGATCCGACAACGTCTTGAGATTGACGTTCTAGTTGCTCCTCTATAACAAGAAATTAACACGATATCACAATTTGCACAATCATAAGTATTCAATAATGCACCTGTATGAAAAGAATTATGTACAATGCATGTTCATGATAATCTCGGGTAATCTCCATCCCAAAATTGATATCATATCAAAACTCATCTAAGTATCATTTATACTTAGGTTTATGCCTCACTAGAACTATTAAAATCACAATTCATTACTCATTGGTTTACTTTGAACTTTTACCAAGACACATTTTTATGTCTACTATTCATGTTCAATTAGAAAATGAAAATGAGATAATTTGGTCAAAGTCTCTTCTAGATATGTGTTCCTATATCTCTTATATTTCCATTTTTACCAAAATCACTTAATTTGGTTCAGTAATTTGGAAGATATGTCTCAAACATTATCGGGTTGTTATTATTCAAAAATAGTGTACTATGCCTAACTTTAGTTCATAGATTAAACATCTTATAGGCTAAATTATAATTGGACTTCTTAAGACGATTTGTAGGCCTATATCTCTAGATTACCACACATCAAAAATCATCTCATTTGAAATCCTATAGATCCAAATATAATCGAAATACTGAAGTATGCTTAATAAAAAGAATCTTATTTACACTGTTCCAACAGACTCCCACACTTTCATTTGATCCATCTTTTTCAATTCAACACCAATTACTACAAATTTTTATGGAGAGATACAAAAATGTGTTAGGAATCTATTGCTTTAAGAATAAAGTCATTTGGAGGTCTAATGAAGAAGTTATGGTCAAAAGTAGCAACCATGTTTATGACCTCAATGAAATTGAACTATTTTGGCGCGATTTTCCTAACTTTCATAAACAACATCGGATTGATCTCATTTTTGTATCGTCTTACTTTGCATCGTCTCACTTTTGCATCGTCTCATTTTTACATCGTCTTACTTCTGCATCGTCTTACTTCTGCATTGTCTCACTTTTGTATCGTCGCACTTTTACATCATCTTAGTTTTTTCCTTCCGTCTTAGTTTTCCTTCCGTCTTAGTTTTTCCTTCCGTCTTAGTTTCATTCTGTTTTAGTTTTAAAAGTTTTGAATCACTCACTATACTCTCCATAGCATCTCCACTTATAAAGGTCATAACTTTCAGCTCAAATGTCCAAAATTTTCATACTATATACCATTGGAAAGATAAAAGAAAGATCTATGAAGGACATTTCATCAAAATCTATCTAGATTGGTCCATAAATTTCACAGAAGTTTCAGATCAAAATCATTACTATTTCAACTCCAAAAATCACTTTTACAACACTAATCACTAATAATCTTTCAAAAACTAAATTAACACTATAACCAATTTTTTTTCATCCCAACAACAACATAGTATTTATAAATATACACATAAATGCCATTTTCCATGCAGATGAAAGTAATTGATCAAATTTATTTCATAAATCTCTAACTCTAACGAATTTATTCACTATTTACCTGCTGAAAACTCCAAAATCTTCAATTATCTTCAAGCCCTAAACTCCATACAATTTACGTATCTCACTGTGTACGATGACCAGCTTCTGGTTTTTCTTAGGGTAGAAGACTTAAATAGCAAAGTAGGTTCGGTGTAGGAAAGAAAAAACATAGAAATCTCTTAGAAGGTGTTTAATGAAAAACTCTGTGTATGAGAAGAAAATTTGAAGAAGATGATAATAAAGAAGGAACTTAGACAAGACTTGACCTTTCAACTCTCAGAGAAAAGTAACCTACTTCTAGCAAAAGTACAAAAAGCTTGAGTGACACTTGTCACTTTCCTAATACCTAAGCTCTGACTTAGTTTCTTTTGAAACTAACTCTCTTAAACTTTTATCTTTACAATCCAACTATCTCCAAATCTTCTTTTGATTTCTTTTTCCTATTTTCTATAATTTATAGAATTTATTCCTAAATTCAACAAAATTCATAAATACTATATTCTTTCCAGCCAACAAAATATCCAATATAAACAAATCCAAAATTCTCAAAAACTCCTAAAAATCACAACTCAATCTAATTATACCCGGAATTATTCATGAATGCATGTGCAATTATTTTCATGTGCAACAACTTCACTATTCATATTTATATGTGTACGACATATTATGCATGAACATGGAATGCATCTCTAACTTTCATTAATCACTCACATTTACCATTTTAACCTTCCTATAAGTAATGGGATGTTACAAAATGTCTTCAGTGATTGTATTTTTGTATTATATTCCGCAAGAATTGTATTAAATGTATGTTATTGATTTGGTAATGAAATGACTTTATGATTTCAATGTTTTGTATCTGAAATGGGCCCAAGTGATTGTTGAATACTAATGTTTGTTATAATTATAACGTGTGAATGGAAATGTTTTTAAATGAAGTGGGCCCGATTTGATTAATGATTTTTACATACGTGTACACTGTTTTAAAGAAACAAAAGTTTTGTAATGAATTTTGACTGAATGATTGTTCTAGCATGCCACCCTTGCGAGGTACGTACTCGGATATCACCTAGGATGTCGGGTACGTGTCATGCAAGAGTGGGGTGCTACACTTTTGCTCTATTGAGGAATTATGGATATCTATAGTTTGGAAAAATTTTGAGAGTACTAGTTTTTCCTTCCTAAAGAGCTCAGTATTATTAGGATTGATATTTAGCTGATTTTGAATTCTAAGTAGATGATAACTGAAAATATCCAAATTCTCTTGAGTGTTTGTAAATCTATTTTAGTTCAGGAGCTTGAGCTCATTTTTATAACCTGGAGATGCCTAACTTCCTTACATATGGATGAGTTGCAACCTTTGAATTCTAAGTCCATTCTTTTCCTAATTGCTTCTTTAAAACTTTCCACACTTACAAACAAATTGTTAAATCAGAAGGGTGTCTTGTGTGGATAAGGAGTGAATAGATTCTAGATAATGATTGCATTATGTTTAGAGGACCTTGACTTGGCAAATAAAGTAGAGCTAAATGGGAATGTTTATAACAAGTATTCATTAACTAAAGCTCTATATAGTTTTTTGTTTCTTATATTACATATTCCTTATTATTTGTTGTTCCAAGAATAAAAACGTTTATTTTATCTTAGGTTAGTAACTTCAATATCTGTAACACATTATTTTAAATCCCCATTGTAACTACTAAAATCAATACTACTTGTTTCCTTTGAGTTGTAAACAAAATCATTAAAATCTCCCCTGATTAGCTAGGGTTTGGATAAAGAGGCATGAATACTCCTCAACTTGTTTCAAATGGTTCTCCTCTAAAAAGCAAAATTTGAGCCATATATTAAAGTGATATGTGTCACCATTTTCCTTTGTTTCATAAGTTCCTTTAAGAGAATCATCTGATCAGCATTATGGATTAATATAACATCTACTTGGTCTTGGTCATAAGTCAGGATAATTCTACCCATATAATAATATGAATGATTAGTGCAAAAACTCTAATTCTTCCTTACAAAAATTAAATCCTTGAGCTTGCCAAACTTGATTTTAAATTCCAAAGCACCAATAAACATTGGTTTTATTTCATCAATGAAATCCCTAAAGGCTAATTATGTTATAGGGTAATTGATTCCCTAACATTCCAACAAACAAAAGCAATTATAAGATAGGATTATCTTTCATTCTTTTACTCTTCGTACTAGATCTTTTTTTTTTGGTAATAATGATGAAAGGTTCCATTTGTGTTGTTTCACTAATAGAAGCATTAATTGATGCACTTTTAATAGGGTGGAATCTCTAGGGGTGTGATATGTGTTGAACGTACCAGAAAATAAAACCTAACTCTACACAACTAAATTTTATAGCAGTGGTGAGTAAGGATCGCATCTATAGAGAGTGCGTAAAGCTTTTGTAATGAAAGGAATTAGTGTTTAGGATATGGGGGTTTGATTGGTTTTGAATAATGATACACTTATATTTCCATATAAGTTTAGGACTTAATTCAGAGTTATTTGCATCCATTTTATTTTCATCTGTGGCTAGTTTATCATATTTTAGCATTATTCGAAGTTTGTTGATGTAAAATGCATAAATGAAACAAATAGACTCGAATTGCATTATTTTTGGGTTTTTGGGAGACTTGACCTTTAGTCGTTGTAGGATTTTGACCCTAAGATTGGTTTAGCCAAAAATTTTGAATTTTCATGCTTAAATTCTTGACTCATTGATGGATTTTTTGGGACCAATTGTAGATTTTTATGAGCTGGAATTCAGGAGAAATAAATTTCCTAAATTTGCGTCAGATTTTGGATCACTAGAATGACCTGTCGACGATGTTATGATCATAACTTTTGACTCAGATGGCGAAATCCTGTGATTCAAGTCTCATATCGAAGCTAACTTAAAGACAAATATACTGATAAAAATTTGAGCTCCTAAATCGTCACCATTTAGTTTTTATACACTGTCAAATTTGAGCTTGAAAAATCCATTCCAACCAACCAAAGATCAACATCATCCCCGACCTTTTAATTATTTCAGCCTATACATAGCTCATTCCACTCACAAAAACGCAATAGTCAAACTTAAACACTTCACACCTATAGCCTCCACACCTACACCACCCTCATTTCTACAAAGTAGCCTCCATTTTCCACAAAAGCATGCATCAGCCTTAAAAAACAGCCAGCCTTCATATCATCATTCACGTATGGATAGCAACATCTCCACTCATGCAAGAAAACGTTGCCTCTTCCTACCTTTATTTGACTTCAACAATGCCTTTTTATGCCTCCAATCACACCAATATAGCAGCCTACAACACCAATAGAAGACAGCCTTCATTATAAGACAAAGCAGCCTCCACTTTCCAGCTCCCATTCCACTCACGACAACCTCTAGCTCCCATTCACTCAATTAACAAACAAAATCCTCCATACACGCAAGACTTGATTTATTGTTTTTCCAAGCTCTAACCTACATTTACATTCACACAAGTCTAGAATTTACTCTCTAATCTTCCACATCATCAACGTAGCCTCCACCCAAGAGCCATAAACGCAAGCTTTAATTTTTCTTCTCCAACTCATTCACCCTACACACAACCAAGCCTCCATTCATTCTCACACACAAATCATAATCCACCTACCAACCAAATTAGCCCACACATCCAACAACGTAACCTTCATTTATTCACCAACCACATGCAAGCCTTTTTAATTTTCAACTTCCAAGCTCCAGCCCACACTCACGCACAAGACTTCACCACTTCACCAATGCACAACACTTAACTTCTTCACCACTTCACCAACGTAAAAACCATCCATAGAAACTCTCCAGCAGCTCTCTCACCTCTTAACTAACAACAGGCCTCTAAGCATCAATCGTGATTTCTCTCCAGCATCCATAAATGCAAGCCTTCATCACTACATCACCAACAGCTAGCTGTCTTCATGCAACAACATATCAGCCTTCATCACATAACCTTCACCGAAAGACAGCCAAGATGCCTCCACTCACAAAGGAGCTTCCATTTACTTCCATCAATGCATGACCTTCATCCACCAGAAGCAAATAAGCAGTCACGCAAGGAGATGGGATAGCATTTTATTTTACTACAGATTTGGAGCCTTGCTCGTCATTTATAATTGATTCCTTATGAAGTTGTCTAGACTTTATGCTTGTGGATTGCTTGGCATGATGATTTGTGATTAAAATCTTAATTTCTCTTAGAGATTTGATATTTTTATTGATGCTTAAATTTTGAATTTTGCTGGAATCCATGACTGAAAATTTATATACTTGTTGATTTTTCCTTAGATTTATTTGTTATTCCATTGGATTATTGAAAATTGCCTTGGTATAAATTCGCCTTTGGACGAAGGGAGCTTTTGCTAGAAGATTAAATAAAATTTTGACTAAGATTTTCTTGTGAGTTGGGAGACCCAAGAAACTTAGGAGGTGAAAATTGAAGGTTTGGGACTCAAGAAACTTGAAGAAGAACTTAAGTAAGGGATTACTAAGTGACATATGGAGTGGATAGATTAATTCACCTTTTGGAAAAGAGGATTAATTACTCTTAAAATTCACCTACAAGATTAGGATATTTTAGTTGTGGAGGATAGCTAATTCAATCTTAAGGTTGATAAAAATATCATTCCCTAAGAGAAAGTTATTCCCTATTGCCGTTAATATTTTTTATTAGTCAATTTTTGCACTCTTTTCTTAATTAGTTATTTTATATATTTGTCATATTCATAGTTATTTTGGTTGCATTAAATTGGGTAGTTATTTAGAAATTTATTTAAGTTAAAAAATCTTTACATTGCTTTTAATTTCCTAAACTTTCACTTAACTTGATCTCAAATACCATTAGCTAGCATAGATTTGAATTTTCTCATAATCCCTGTGGACACGACTCGGTTCTTACCGATTTATTATTTACTTCGACAACTGTACAATTGCGGTTCACGAATAAGTTTTTTATGCCGTTACCAGGGATGAGTGTTTGAATGTTCACTTCTATAGCTAGTTTGAAATTTACTTGTTAGTTTTCTTTTTATCCCTAGAGTAACTTATTTGTTTCTTTTTCTTTTTGCATTTTTGTTTTCTTGTGCAACTTGTTTGTAAGAGGATTATATGACCTGAACCACTAGAGGGCAAGAAAGACAGTTTGATCCAGAGTTGGAAAGAATAGTTGTAGTGCTCTCTTATTGTAAGGTATACGCCGGGACACCCGCAGGTCATTCTGGTATATATCCTATGATAAGGGTGAGCTACGAACAATCATTACAAACACTTCATATGGCATCATAAGAAAACATCAATATAAAAATCACAATGTTTTTGAAACCCAATTTTTCCTCATTTCATTTCATTAAAAGCAAAAGTTTATACACTTGTCATTCTTTACTGTCTGTACATCAGTCCAAAACCTATTACAAAAATGGTACATGAAGGAGGAAAAACATCGGATCTATCTAGGCCATATCAAAAGTCCCAGCTGACCGACCTATGAGCTATGACTTCCCTCACCAAAATAATCTACACGGCTGGAAAAGTCCCTCTGAAGCTAGGAGTCTACTCACGGTCCTGAAAAGTCAACGTTGCAATTTTGGTGAGTTTTGCGAACTTAGTTAGGTAACCATCATCGATGGTTCACTCAATCTAAGCAACACCACACAATAATTTATAACACAGGTATATCACAATTTCACATCACTGCACATTTTACACTTTACATTTAATACAATTTAATCACTCAATTATGCATATGCTATGCACATGTGACACGGTTTCAATTATTACGGTGTTATGATCGAGCACCTGAACTGTCCTTATACTCATTAAATGTTGAGCTTTAGGCTCTAAATCACTGTTGAGCTCGAGGCTTAAAAACACTCGTTGAGCTTTAAGCTCTAATCGGTGGCTGCTCTAGTCACAGTTGTCATTTTCTAGTTATGAATTCATGAATGAAATGCATATGCCACAATTTATGCCCATATATATATATATATATCAATCAATAAATCAATCACATTAATCAGCCACATTATAACACATAGGTCTCACATTCACATACATGTAGCACTTCAATAACGCAACTTCTGTCCGGAATCGACAATCGATTCACAATTCACAGTCCCACCATTATCCACCACAAAGTCATAAACAAGCAATAATTTGTGATCTAAAACTTTGGGAATTTTTCTAGGTTGATTTAGGCTGATTTTGCTACATTGGTCCTCATGAAAGTTGTAGCCCTTCTTGATAGCTTTCTATCATCATGAAATGTGCTATTTTTTGACATTGGAGTTGGTAGTTATAAGTGTTTGAACTTTTCTTATGGTTTAGGTGATTTTTAACAATACGAAATAGGGAAGCAACATTCATGTGAGATTTTGATCTAGTTAGAGATAAAATTTGCTTCTAAGTACTTCATGAGAATTGTATAATGTGTTATGATCTTTAAGCATGGAATTTTTGGATAAGGGGATAGGAAGTTATGATTTTTAGAAGATTGTGGTACTATTTAGGATGACATGTATTGGGTAGAAACTTTGGTTGAGGTTTTGATCCATTTAGATGTTGAAATTGCTTTTAAGTGCTTCATGAAAGTTGTAGAATATGTTCTGATTTGTCCATTGATATCAAGCATGGAATTTTTGGCTAATGGAATAGGAAGTTATGATTTTTTAAAGTTGTATGATTGGTTAGGAGGAGATTTACAGGATAGTAAATCTGCAAGGGGTGCTCGATCCGGATTGATCAAGCTAAGTTGAAGGCTGACCTGATAGTTTTACAGTTGAGAGAAATAGATGTGATTTTAGGCATGGACTGGCTCACTTCTCATACGGCCATCATAAACTGCTACACCAAGGAGGTAGTATTAGAATCTCCTGGTCAGCCTAGAGCAGTGTTCAAAGGAGTTAGTCAGGTAGTGCCAGCCCGGATGATATGTTTCCTGAGTGCCCTGAGGTTGATGCAGGGAGGATATGAGGCCTATCTAGTCCGTGTCATTGATACTAGAGTTGAGCAGAGGCTTCAGGACATTCCGTAGTTAGGAAATTTCCAGATGAGTTACCAAGTTTGCCACCAAATCGGAAAACAGAGTTCACGATTGATCTAGTTACAGGAGCTGCTCCTATATCTATTCCTCCATATAAGATGGCACCTGTGTAACTGAAGGAGTTGAAGACTCAGCTGTAGGAGTTACTGGAGAAAGGTTTTATTAGACCCAGTGTCTCACCTTAGGGAGCTCCGGTGTTGTTAGTGAAGAAGAAGCATGGGACTTTGAGGCTGTGCATCGATTATAGGCAGCTGAATCGGGTGACAGTGAAGAATAAGTATCTACTACCTAGCATCGATGATTTATTTGATCAGTTGTAGAGAGTTCAGGTATTTACTAAGTTGGACTTGAGGTCAGGGTATTATCAATTGAAGATAACTGAGGCTGATGTTCCTAAAAGTGCTTTTCGAAGCAGGTATGGGCATTTCGAATTTCTAGTGATGCCATTTGAGTTGACTAATGCCCCGGTAGCCTTCATGGCCTTGATGAATAAGGTGTTTCATCCCTACCTTGATCAGTTTGTGATTGTGTTTATTGATGATATTTTGGTGTATTCGAGGAGTAGACAAGAGCATGTTAAGCATTTGAGGATTATTCTGCAGTTTATGAGGGAAAAGCAACTGTATGCCAAATTCAGTAAGTGTGAATTTTGGTTGGATCATGTGGTGTTTCTGGGACACATAGTGACTGGAGATGGTATACAAGTGGATCCGAAGAAGATTGAGGCAGTGATGAAGTGGGAAGCTCTAAGGAATGTGCCGGAGATTTGGAGCTTCCTATGATTGGCCGGATATTACTAGAGGTTTGTTAAGAGGTTTTCACTGATCTCAGCCCCTCTAACAAAACTTCTGAGAAAGAATGTAGTATTCAGATCGACTGAGGAGTGCCAGAAGAGCTTTGAGGAGCTAAAAAATCGGTTGACTACTGCACCGGTGTTGGCTATTCCATCAGGGACTGGAGGCTATGTGGTGTATAGTGATGCATCACATCAGGGATTGGGGTGTGTCCTGATGCAGCATGACAGGGTGATTGTTTATGCCTCAACACAGTTAAGGTCTCATGAGGTAAATTATCCAGTACATGATTTAGAGCTTGCTGCAGTTGTTTTTACTCTAAAAATTTGGAGACATTATTTGTATGGTGAGACCTTCCAGATCTTTATTGATCATAAGAGTTTGAGATACTTG
>JAOTAZ010000009.1:15005390-15022158 GCA_025629785.1 Erythroxylum oxycarpum | reverse complement strand
ACTGTTTTATAATTGTGATGCCATGAGGAGTTTAGCCGTGGTTGTCAGTAGTGGTCTCTTATCATAGGATACGTACCGGAATGACCTACGGGCGTCCCGGTGGGTACTCTATGATAAGGGGGCGCTATACAGAAGATGGGCGAAGACAAAGAACCATTAGCATTTACTCAACATGCTTCCTCTTCTGGGTGTGGTGAAAAACCTACGCAACTCTCTTCTATTACCGCCGGCAACAACAGAACTGCCAATGGATCGCAAGGACCTAGGCACCACGCTATCGGTCCGCTAGGGTCTGGGCAACACCGATAGAGTGACCACATGTCATCGGCAGCGACGACCCATGCGTGGGAAGAATATTGAAACATCGCTTGTAGGGTCAACCTCCCAGCTTTCCTCGGGCACAACCCATTTGCATGGGTCACGAGGGTTGAATCCTACTTTATGATTCATGAAATCCCTCCTGAGCTTCGTCTACCCATAGTTCAGAATTGTATGGAGGATTCGACATTATATTGGTTCGTGACTTTACGTAAGTTAGACCCATGTATGACTTAGGAAAGATTTAAACGATCGTTGTTCAATCGTTATAGGGGAAAGGATGAGGGTGACCCGATAGAACAACTGAAGTCGGTCTCCCAACGTGATTCGGTGGATGAGTATATCGATGAATTTGAGATAGTTGCGTCGTAGATTGGTCATTTCCCAGAGGAGTGGTATATGAGTTGCTTTTTGAGAGGCTTATGTGAAGAAGCAAAAAACAGAGTTCGTACTCACGATCCCCTAACCCGAACTCGATTAGTTTTTATAGTAAGGAAAGTAGAGAGAGAGAGCTAGTCGGTGAAGGAGTGATATGGCCAGGAGAAGGAAAAGTTAAACACGGAAGTTCCCACTCAAGTTTTAGGTACCAATTAAATATTTCTAGCACTAACCGACTAGTCCCACCAACCCACGCAGTTGGCAATACCTAGAACGAAGCAAAAGAATTACCTAAGGAAAACCGTCACACTTCTATTGAAGGCCAGCGACCATGGAACTCGAAATGGAGGGGAACAAGGAACTTGACTTACAAACAACTGATGGAGAGAAGGGCTAAGGGATTGTGCTTTAAGTGTGGGCAAACTTTCGGCCCACTTCATTGATGCCCAAACAAAGAATATAGGTTAGTTATATGGGAAGGTGATGACACAAACGTGGGAGAAAGCCACCAAGAAGCACCAGTAGTAAAGGGTTAGCAAGAAGATTGGGAGTTTGTGTGCAATTATGTGGAGTTTGTGGAATTAGGAAGTGATCAGTCTCCACCTACAAAGCCCATGATTTTAATAGGTAAGCTACAA
Organism: Erythroxylum oxycarpum; assembly: GCA_025629785.1. NCBI lineage: Eukaryota > Viridiplantae > Streptophyta > Magnoliopsida > Malpighiales > Erythroxylaceae > Erythroxylum > Erythroxylum oxycarpum. The sequence goes on along the minus strand of JAOTAZ010000009.1, from coordinate 15,020,824 downwards.
GAAATGTCAATTGTTATTATAGTAGATAGTGGTGCTAGACACAATTTTGTGTCCAGGAAATTGGTTCAAACTATGGACCTAACTGTTACGTCAACAAGAACATTTGGAGTGAGGTTGGGGAATAGGCATCGTTCCTTTTCACAAGGGGTATGCAAGGGAATTAAGTTGGAGCTGAATGAGGAAGAGTTTCAGGTGAATTCCTATGTGTTTGATTCAGGAGGGCTTGATCTGATTTTGGGTATGGCATGGCTTGGAACATTGAGAGTAGTGAAGGTTAATTGGAGGAATATGTGTATAACATTTGACCGAAAAAGTACTGAAGTAACCTTGCAGGGAATCAATATGAATACTTCTTCCCATGTACTACAACAAATTTCAAAGCATCAAGAGTTGGAAGTTAAAGGATTATTGTAGGCTTTAAGGATCGGAAGAACTCTACCTGATGAGATGCGAACCTTGAATGAGAGTCGAAGAGATGATTTGGGGTTTTTTTTTTATTTAGTAGCTTGTTCTTTGGAGAGACAAACCACAGAAGAAGCAACTTTAGAAGATGCAGAATTCATTAAAGGGCAACTCCCTTCCATTCACCTTGAGAACAAGGTGCCTTTTGAGGGAGAGAGAATTGTTAGCACTCAACCTAGTGATCAGCATATTAGTACTGATTAGCATATGCTAGCACTAGTATTAGTTAACAATCTACTAAGCTACCCATACCCACATCCATAGGGATATGATAAGAAAGGGAACAAACACAAATGCCACATAGGCTGGTGGTTAGGAGTTAGTTACAAAGAGAGATTGAGAAGGGGAAGGTACAGAGGATATATAAGATTCAGTATAGGAGAGAGGGGATGATTCTTCATTATTCTGGAAATTATAGCTATTGTATTGGCCTGGAAGTGTACTTCCACTTCCAAGAGGGAATTCTACTGCTGTACCTACTAAATACGTAAATAATAAAATCTCTACTTCTGTTCCCTATCAGGCTCCCAGGCATATCCACATACAATAGGGAGACGTTCTATAGTGTGTCCAAACTACTAGTTCCAGGATTGAGTTGCAGACTTAACACCGCTAAATGCATTGCACAACTATATAGGTTTTCCAAAATGCATGCAAATACTTGACTACATCGAGGATAAATATTCCACAGGACCTCCAGCAACTCTCAGGCGCTACCATCCACGCGTGAATTATATTGCAACGCAGTAAAGCATCAATCCGACATAGAGCTCTAAAAGCATTTCCCAGAGGGTGATGCCCACACAACCGAACCTCACAGTAATGCGCAGAAGTTAAGCCGAGATAAACACTGGAAGCCACAACTCCTTCCAAGGTCGTATAGTCAACATGGAACTCCCACCCTGGCTTTAAAACATATCAGAGCTTTAGTGTAGAAAGTCCTTCATTGGATCATCAAAATGAACTTTCTTCATCCTATATGCTTCCATATCCTCGGGAGTAACCTGCAATTGTGAAGAACCGTTGAGCCAACTCACAATTCTGCCCAATCTGTCAAAATCAAAATAAAAATGCTCGCAGTACCTCATCATTCCATCTGACATTGTACTTGCGCTTCCTCTCGTCTTTTTCTTCTCTCTTTCTATCATCCTCCTACAAAAGAACAAATAACAATCTTAATCAGAAGAAGATTTACAACCTCCTAGAATGCATGTTCTTAAGAGCCCCAAAATTACAAGCCTCAATCTGGCATCAGAATAAGAGCCCCAAAATTACATGCCTCAATCTGGCATCAGAAACCCTGTCAAATCATCCTTTTCCGGGACAAAAAGGATAAAGAATCACGCAAAGACTATATGAAACAAAGGAACATTATTCAAGAGGCTGAATCCACATTCACCTTTTTAAGTGCTGAAGCAAGTAACTTGTCATCCAAAATCAAATCATCAGGAACCTCATTTCCCCAAGTAGCAAGTCTTTTCTCCTCCAATGTAGCAGGTGAATCTGACGCAAATTCATTTTTAAAATAACTAAATAAATAACTTTAGCTAAACAAATAAGGCAAAACAATTAATATAGATAAAAGTGAGATAAAATCCTCAAAATCAAAATGATTTCGACAGACCATGACTTCTAGTTCCAAGAACACCACGCACAGAAAATAACTAAGGCAGTCATAGATAGCAGTGTAAGAAGAAAAAACAACAGCAGAGATAAATAAAGTCAAAACATGTACCTTCCACCTCTTTCCGAGCAATATTGGCTTTCATGAGATCTGCAGAGGCCTCAGCAGCCTTGATTCCAGCAGCACCTGTGCAATAACTGTTCCGGATCATTTGTTTGCAGCACTTGTAACCCCATTGATGATCCTTCCACCATGAACCCCACACACTTGTATGGTTGTTGATGTAAACATCTTCTTCATACTTACTTTTAGGAAGTAATATCTCCTATTTGCACAAGAAATAAATTAATATGCAAGAGGATATCAAGAGAATTGCATATAGCATTATAGTTACACGATGCTTAAGCATCCGAATCAAAAACATGGGAGTTTGAAAACAGAGCACTATAATAGCAAAGATTTTCTAGATGCAACTAGATATAGTACCATCGTCACAATTATTCACATGACTATTGATATTTAACCAAACATTGTTACCTTTTTCTCCTTTCAACTAGGCATTTGTAAACAGAATAGTCTACAAATGCCTAGTTGGGATATCCTAGTTAAATAGTCAATGCAAAAAGCTAAAATAAAATTTACCTGTCCCTTAACAATTCGCCCAGCTCGATCATATTCGACTTGTCTTTCAGTTTGACCCAATAAAAGCTCTTTCGGAAATTCTTCTTCACTAGCTGCATTACCATACTTCTCAAAAATGGTGTCCTTAGCTCGTGTCTTCATTTTCTCCTTTATTACCTTATAATTCTGATATAGCAGCTCAGCTTGAGATGGAGCTGCTTGCATGTGTATATCTTGTCCCTTATCAAAGGCTTCCCAAGCATGGATGTTGAGCTGTTTGAATTCCAAAGCTTGACCACTATTTCTATGTTGGTTATCTCCCTGCGTGATAAGAAATAAATGTTTTGGAATGGTTGCATCAAAACAGGAATACAAGATAACACTCCATCAGAATATCTTTGACACCTACCCCATAGAATTTCTCATTTGGATCAGCATCTGGAAGAGGATCCTCACGCATTGAACGAGTTTTAGGGTCATAGTGGGCTGAATTCACATCAAGATTTAAAAGGTACTTTGCTGTATCTTCCCTTATACGCAAGTTCCTGCATAAAAGTTTTCACGCAGTGTAAGAGTAACAGCCACTTAAACAAATAGGGTAACACACACAAGAACAACAATCCATGGAGGATATAAGTACTTGTCCAACAAAAGAAATCAAAACATATAAATCCACCAGACCTTACAGTTCCCGTACTTCCACCACCTGTTGTGCGCACACGTTTCTCAACCTTTGCAAAGTCCATTTGATTGCTCTCGTCAACCTTGGCTTCATCAATTCTTAGATCGTCTACATCATTGTCATCATCACTAACCCCAGCTTCAGTATTCTGGTTGTTATTCTTCTCATCCAATTTCTTAAGCTGCTCTTCCTTCAAATATTTCTTCCGAGCTGCTTCCCGTGCTTCATATCTCTCAACCACATAGGCATAACTAGTTGTATCATACCCATTCCACCGATCACGCTTACCATCATAATCAAGCTCAAAGGTCTCTATTTTCTCGTCAGGAGCAATGTGCTTGTTAGTCCATTTTGCCCCAACTTTTCTGGGCCTTTCCATGCACGACTTTACATCATGAGTCATGGCTCCACAGCTGAAACAAGCAAGCAAGATAATGCATAATCGAACGGCAATCATTGAGTTATAATGCTGCCTAAAAGAAATCAAGTAAGCGTTGAACAAGGAAAAAAGGGAGAGTATTGACTTACTTTGCACAGGCTCCCTTCCGGTACTTTTCAGCCTGGAAAATTTTAGCTCCTCTATCATACCATGATTTTGTATAATTGGGATCCGACTTCCACTTCCTTTGATGTTTCAAGCTCTACAAGATGAGAAATAGAAGGAAACAAAACATAAAAGCAATGATATAAAAGATCCTCACTTATTGAAAAATAAGAAAAGCAATAAAACAAACTTACAGGTTTCTCAGCATTAAGATACCAGGGGGCAGAGGACATATACTGAGGAATATGGGGATTGATTTCTTTGCCATCTTCGTCAAGCTCTGCAGGTGCAAGCCCTGCTTTACGAGCTTCCTCCAATTCAATTTGCTTCCTATGATCCTCTCTCGACTTAAATGCAACTGCAAAACCCCAGAAATTTCATTACCGAATCATTATTTTTCCGATAAATTAGGGATTTCGAAACTAAATCAAATAGAAGAATAAGACAACTATATACCTGATGCAGTTGCCATGATGTTGTTTTGATCGCAAACGCAGAGACAGAAGAAGAGTGAAAAGTAGCAGGAAAAATCAGAAGAGTTGCGGATTTGATTTGATTAATGCATTCAGATTTTTCTTTCCTGTTGGATATATATTTCCTTAACCTCCGTAAAGGCGGTTGCATCTGACGGTGCCGTTTGGAAACAGATTGACATTGAGAAGTGGGCTTAACTGAGATTAAGGAATCTGCAAATCAAGCCCTATCTTTTGGAGTAGATATTGTTTATTGGGCTTCCTTGTCGAAGCTACACCCTTTATCATTTCAAATTCCAATCCACCCGGTACTTGAGCACAACACTCGTCCGATTACTTAGGACCACCGGTATACCAACATGTCAGCTTTTATCTTATTATCATATAATTAAATAGACTAAAATCACCTCTTTTACGTATTATTATTTACTACAAATATATATATATATATCAGTTTTATTTATTAAATATTAAAATTACTAGAAAATATAAGATCAACTTAATAATTGGAATTTTATTCTATATAATATTAGAACTCCGATCGCCAAGTCATTCGCTATGTTGACGTGGTACTAGTAATTTCTTCGCGTGTTGCGCTCCTGACGTACGTTAGCTTTATATGTTGCATTCACTATGAAACGAAAATCCATACACGGGGAGAAAGTAAGAAACGGGTCTTAAATGTGGTTCAGATCTTCTGTCTAGTTTTATTCTGTCTCATGAAATTTTAGTAATTTATTTTACGAGCTTCACACAGTTTTTATGCGGGTCTCACATAAATAGATGGTTAAGATTTATTGAATATAATAAAACACCATAATATTAAGCAGGAGATCTGAAATCTTAAACGTGTACTTAAGATTTGAATGATAACTTTGAATATGCACCGTAACGTGCCCATTATTGCAAGTTGCAAGGTTCCCAAGTCTCTACATAAATTCGTGGTTCGATCTTTTGTGTGTGCAACAATCAATGGACAAAAGACTTTCTTACAATTTTAGCTAAATTAAATAGTAGATAAGCTTTAAAAAGAATAATTTGCTTTCTCTAATCAACTAATAACTTATTAATTATTTATATATCATTTTCACATTAGTAGATCGCATGCACTTGTTTTTTTTTTCTTTCATTAAGTTGGCAAAACTTGGTCGTTTCCCATGTGCACGGTGTTAACCATAGTCATTTGTCATGTCCAATGGATACTGAAAAAGAAAAGCGACTAAAAGAACTTCATTGATAAAATTTCTGATGATTCAGGCAGCTCTCCAGCTCCTGTGAAAATTTTATGCCAAAACTCCATAGTATCGTGTGCACTTGAATTGTTGACATGGTCCACTTGTTGGGGTACCATGGCGTTTACTAGTGGAGAGAACGGAAAGTGCTGAACTTGTGGATCAGCTCCAACTACGCTCGAATTGTCGGTGTACAACACTTCTGACCAGAAACTATCGTCCATTTCTAGAAAATCTTCCATCAGTTCCACCTTCATGAACGTGTTATTATCGATGGTTGTATCTCCTGTGCTCACCGACGAGCAGATGTCACTTGAAAATCCTTGTGGTGAGTTTGCTCCATATTGATCCATAGCCTCGGATTCTGTTGGTGGATGTGATGACAAGTTCAGAAACTCTGATTCAGTTTTAGATTTCTGTTTAAACTTGGACGTATATGTGGAACGTTGATTAACTTGTGGAGCAGAATGACTCTGCTTCAGTCTCTTCTTCAAGTGGGTGTGCCATACGTTTTTTATTTCATTGTCTGTTCTTCCCGGTAATCTTGCTGCAATTGCAGACCATCTGCGGAAGAAGCCGAAGTAGAAATCATTAGTTTTGTTCAATCGCACGGTAAGGAACCTCTCCACTCTCAACATGTTCATCACATGTAGTGAGGTTATAGAAAATACAGGTTGATCGATCAAATGGAAGCTAGACGAAACTGCATAGTCCAGAATGTCTTTATCTTGAGACAATAATGAACCATATGCATTATTCAAGTTGTTGGAGTAAATTAACGCCCAAAATCCATGTTTGGAAACAACGAACTCTAATCGAGACCATAGGTTGAGTCCAGACTGGGTATCCAAGGAAAATGGCATTGAGAGGTTTATTTGTGCACCATTCACTATAGATTCTGCAACCAGTAAACCGACATCGGAAACTTAGGAGTACTTACCTATTTCCTAACATTTCATGCAATTGGATGATAGTGTCTTCTTCTTCTCTGGTGAAATTCCCTCGTTTAATGTCAGGCCTCAAGTAATTAGTCCATCGGAGCCGGCAGCTCTTTCCGCACCTCAGCAAGCCTGAGAGAGATGAAAATATGGACAAAATTCAGAACCGAAACTACTACTGCTGCTGTCCAGAAACTTTTCTATTTCAAAGTCATACAGATAGAGAGAGATGCGACTCACCAGCTTGTTTTGGAAGTGCCCGCCAATTTTCATGGCCATAGAGTTGAATGTAATTGACGAGTATATTATCTTCTTCAGGAGTCCACGGACCCTTCTTCAACCCCATCTTCTCACAGCAAGGAGCTCTCACCATGGTTCTGGTTTCCCTTTCGAAGAACAGGATATACAAAACCTCTACTCCAACGAAGCATAATATGAAAACTAAGACCACAAAGGGTTATACATTTATACGCGCTATAGTAGGAGTATAATGACAAGCATGCCGATATGTCTGAAAATTCAACGTATATGCCTCGTTTTCAACAAAGCAGAATCCGCCTACTATTTCAAGGAAATCTCCTGTTTTCTTTGTGTTTTTTTTTTTCTTTGTTGGTGCAAATGATATGGTCAAATAAAACGTGGAAATTTGCCTAAAAGAATAAGGATTTGAACAGTGACTGAACGTACAAAAATTGACCCATTCTCTTCAACTTTATCTACCGACCTTTTTACAGTTTTAACAACTCAAAATTGAGATTTGAATTGGGACAGGTAGATTGCTAAAATTAAATCAAAGTTTAAGAGGATGAGTTAACATAAAAAGCTATACAATAGTTTGTGTATACTTGATTCAACTAGGGGTGCGAGAAAGTCAAGTGGTTTAGTATAAGAATGATGTTAGGGAAATTTAATTTTTCACACAACAAAACTGATGTGACAATTTCCATTATAATACTCTTACCACTCATCCACGAATTGGGACTAATGAAGTTTGTACGAGTATTAAAGTTAATTATTATAATTGAAAGTGTTAATACATGTTTGAGCATAGGAAATTGAGTATTAAAAATTTTCCATTAGCCCTTAATGTGTTCCACTGAAACTATAAATATTTTTAGCAAAATTGACATGGAATGGAGTATTTGATATTTGGTATCTAAATAAAAATTGAGCATCCATCATCAGTGTGAAAAAGAGTCAAAGAAAGAGGCGTAGTGGCTTGCAGCTATTGTGCAGTAATGCTACTTTTGGGGGAGGGCTTACTTGGTAAACACTGTACAGTAATTCTCGCCAAGCGAAAGCCTACTTATAATCCATAGGTCAAAACAAAAATGACTTTGTTGCATTCCTATACGTTGACGCCAAAGGTCGACATGGGACGTTTATATTATTATCAGAACTTTTTTAAACATAGATATCCCATGATTGCTTTATTTATTTGTTTATTTGCGTGCAAGTACATTGTAGTTTTACATTTCAATCTGATTCCACCTTACAAATTCAAGTGACATTATACATTCTTTTTTCTTTGTATTAGATTTGACATAGTGTCAACATTTTAGCTTTGAATTCTTGAAAACATAAGTTTAGGTGGAGTTTGAAAAATAGATTGGCCGTGGTTCATTAAATGTACTCTATTTCAAATTTTATATTAAGGTTAACGTAATGCTAATGGCCCACTCATTAAAAGAGTTGAAAATTAAAAACGTAATAATTTCATTTATTAAAAGAGTCGAAATTTTGAAAGTTACTAAATTTATTCATTAAAAATGGCATAAACTAAAAAGTTAACAAATATGTTTCTATGATGTTTATATAAATCAAAATGATTCTTAACGCTTTTACGTTGTGACTAAAAAAAATTAATAAGTTTCTTATTTTAAATTTATGCTTTATCGGATAAAGTTAAAGAGGAATTCGGTAATCTATTGGACAGTCTAATGATTCTATTCTGATCTTGTTAAGGAAAAGAAAAAAAAACATATTCTTTTTATATTCTTTATTTGCATTTGTTTTGGATGTGCACATTTATTGAAGTTAAAGGATGATAAATATACACACATGCATATTAGACCTAAAAAAAGACAATTTTGAAATTAATTTGTTAGAGAAATATGCTATTGTCTTTATTAATAACGATATAGTTTATTAATATAATTAGACCTATAAAAAAGGGTGAATTGATGATTTTTAAATAGTATAATTTTTAAGCTTTTAAATGAGTAAAATAAGATCTCAAAAAGAAGTCTTGCCTCTCGAGTCTCTCTCTACAGAGTGCAAGTGTTGGTCATGCCTTAAGTGTGCATGGTGAGGTTTGAGAGTTCTCTTTAAAAGTCAGTTGTCTTGCTTTTTCCTCCAACAATATGGAATCCAATTTGCAGAAACTGTCTATCCGGGAGAGGGAAGAAGCTGAGTTTGTGTTTTCTACAGAAGACGTTCAAGTGGAGGAGATCAACTATGAGCTTTGTCTGACAGGAAAATTGGTAAGCAAAAGATCGATTAACGTAGAGGAGCTTGAAAAAACGTTGTTGAATCTATGGCATCCTATGAGGGGGCCCCACATCAAACCGATGGGGGATAATAATCTCTACATAATCCAGTTTTATCACTAGTTGGACATGAAGAAGATGTTAGCGGGAGGGCCATGGTCGTTTAACAAGTGCATTCTGTTAGTTCATCAATGGAAGGAAGGGGAGAATCCAGTGGAGGTTGATTTCATCAATACTGATATTTGGGTACAGTTTCATGGTCTCCCTTTGGGTTTTGCGTCGAAGGCGTTGGCCAGAAGCATCGGAAACTTGATGGGAACCTATTTGGAATATGATACGGAGCATAAGCGCAGTTCCTAGACTAGTTATATAAGAGTTCGGGTTAGGATAAATGTGGAAGAACCGCTCATGAGGAAGAAGGTTATAAGAAAACAGGGAGCGCAACCAATGGAAATATTTTTCAGCTATGAACGCCTCCCTCTTATATGTTATCTTTGTGGCATCATAGGGCATAGCGAATCCAGCTGCCCCAAATTGTTTGACAAGGCAGAGGAGGAGCTTCGTAGAGAGTGGCCGGAGGAAATCCACGCTGAACTACGGGCACGAACTGAACGACGGATGGTGCAGTGGAAACGTGATCCCAGGAGCAAGAATGTGGCTGATTCTGTTGCACAATTTTGGGAGTCCAGATTCCCGCAATCTGCTGAGAAGAATCCGCACAATCCGCACAGGATTAGCAATAGGTTTTCTTTCTATTCGAAGAGGATCATGCTAAAATCTACTGTTGGATCTACTTCCAATGTGGGCCAGAATAATTCAGAGGAAAATGAATTTACAAAGGAACAAAGAGCTATCACTACGAATGGGCCAAATGATAAAGAAGCATCGGTTATGGATATGGACGAGCCTAAAAAACGCCCCAAACAAGGAAATTTTGAAATTAGTGTTGTCGATGAGATGAACACCAAAGATATGTTTGTGTCAACCAATCCACATTATTTACCAGCGGCTGGTCTTGCTCAGCAGACCCGCCGAGAGCTATGAGTTACATAGTTTGGAACTGTCATGGTTTAGGAAACCATTAGACAGTTCGTGCTCTGAAGGACCTAGTTAGGTTTAATAAGCCTTGCATTCTTTTTTTAAGTGAGACTATTGCAATTTCTAATAAGATCGAAGAAATAAAAACTTTGTTGAAGTTTGATTACTGTTTCTGTGTTGACCAGCTTGGCTGTAGTGGCGGTCTGGCTATGTTATGGATGAGTACTATTTCAGCTACTATTACAGGTTACTCTAACAACCATATTGATCTGATTATTGATGATTCAAACAATCCAAAATGGCGTCTTACAGGTTTTTACGGTTTCCCCGACTAGATTAAAAAAAAAAGCTAGCTGGGAGCACCTTTGTTCTCTCTCCCGCCTTCATACCATGCCTTGGGTTTGCTTCAAAGATTTTAATAATCTCCTGTCTATTAATGATAAGCTTGGAGGAGGGGATTATCCTAGCTCTTTGATGGAAGGATTTCGCCAATGTATTTTAGATTGCAACTTAGTAGAAATTCCTCTTCTTGGTTTTGGTTACACTTGGGAAAGAGGGAGAGATTCAAACACATATTTTGGAGAGGCTAGACCGTGCATTTGCTAATAAGGAGTGGATGGTTAATTTCCTTTTTCACAAACTTTACAACTTGGTGAGCGCCACATCTGATCATAGTCCTATCAAGTTGGTGGTTGCACGTCGGTTTCTAGTAAAAAATACTAGTCGTTTCAGATTTGAGAATAAATGGCTTTCTAAGGAGGGCTTCATTAAGACCGTTTCTGGGGTTTGGGTGGCTAACGCAGGTATGAATATTCTGGCAAGGATTAAGCAGTGCGTTGCTAGTTTAACAAAATGGCAGAAGCATCTCGGGTCAAACTTTTCAATATGCATAAACATTATCAAGAGGAAGATGGAGATATCCCGGAACAACCACCAACACGCGTCCTTCCGTACTCTCAAAGCTGAACTTAATTGCCTTCTTGCTCAGGAAGAAATTTATTGGAAGCAAAGATCAAAGATATTTTGGATGCAGTATGGGGAAGCAAATTCGAAGTATTTTCATGCTCAGGCTTCTTAGAGAAAACGTTTGAATCATATTAATTCGCTAATGCATGAAAATGGGTTGCAAGTGATGGACAATGAAGGAATAGGTAATGTCATCCTCAATTATTTTAATCACCTTTTTTCAACATCGGGGGGTACTGATTTTAGACATTTCGCCTCGGTTAATTCGGTGGTGACTAACGAGGATAACAATTTTCTTCTAGCTCCTGTGCGATTTGACGAATTCAAGACAGCAATGTTTGACATGCACCCAGACAAGGCTCCTAGTCCTGATGGTATGAACCCAGCATTCTTTTAGAAGTGTTGGCCTTTTTTGGGAGCTGATCTTTTTGAAAATTGTCGAAATTGGATGAAGCATCGTGAGTTTTTGGATGCATTAAATGATACGATCATTATTCTGATTCCTAAAAAAGACAAACCTACATATATGAAATACCTTCGGCCCATAGCTTTGTGCAACGTTGTTTACAAACTCATAGCTAAGGTGATTGCTAATCGCCTAAAAAATTTTCTCTCGAGGATCATTTCTCCCTTGCAATCGGCTTTCGTCCTAAATCGGCTCATCACTGACAACATCATGGTGGCTTTTGAGATCATCCACTATATGAAGAATAAAGGGAAAGGGAAGCATGGGGAGGCAGCTCTTAAAATTGATATCAGCAAAGCCAATGATATAGTAGATTAGGATTATCTCCGTTTTATCCTGATAAAGTTGGGGTTTGATAGTAAGTGGGTTGAGCTTGTTATGACTTGTGTTACTACTGTGCGTTATTCTGTGGTGTTTAATGGTTCTAAAGTCGGACCCATCATGCCAAATCGTTGTTTGCGGCAAGGAGACCCTCTGTCACTGTATCTTTTCATTCTTTGTGCTGAAGGTTTGTCTGCTTTGTTAAGGGAAAGTGAGGTAAGAGGGGACATACATGGTGTGACTATCTGTCCTAGCAGTCCTAGTGTCTCTCATCTTTTTTTCACCAATGACAGCTTCCTTTTCTTTCGTGCAAATAAGTCAGAAGGACAAAACATCAAACAGATACTCGCCATCTATGAGGTCGTGTCGGGTCAGGCAATTAATTTTCAAAAGCCAGGTATTATGTTCAGTTCGAATACGAAACCTCCTGAAAGATGTGAAGTGGAGGTCATCTTAAGGGTAAACACGCCTATCGACATGGAAGATACTTAGGTCTTCCCTCTCTAATTGGGAGGAACAAGAAGCAGGTCTTTGCTTTCATCAAGGATAGACTCAGCAAGCGTATTATGAGCTGGAAAAATAAGTTTCTTTCAAAACCGGGAAAAGAGATTGTCATCAATACAATTGCACAAGCTTTGCTAGCTTATTGTATGGGTGTATTTCTTATTCCCCAAGGTACCTACGATGAACTTCAGAAGATGATGAATGCCTATTGGTGGGGATTGGGTATAGATGACCGCAAGAAAATCCATTGGGCGAGTTGGGATCGCCTCTGTGCTCCGAAGAAATATGGGGGTATGGGTTTTCAGGACCTTCATTGTTTTAACCTAGCCATGCTTGCTAAACAAGCCTGACAGTTTATGGCTTTTCCTGACTCACTACTGAGCAAACTCTTTAAAGCAAAATACTTCCCTTCCTGTAGTTTTTTGGAGGCCAAGGATCGTCCCAATTCAAGTTTTGTCTAAAAGAGTATATTTGCGACTAAGGATGTTCTGCTTAAAGGTGTAAGATGGAGACTGGGGAATGGCTTCTCTATTAATGTTTTTGCTGATCCATGGATCAATGAAGCAAATAATTTTTTTGTTACCTCTCCGTCCATCCAGGAATTCGATGATCTTAAGGTGTGCGATTTGTTTAATAAGGAGGGATCAGGGTGGGATGTTCAATTGTTAGAAGGATTGTTAACGCCTTATAATGTGGGGCATGTTTCCAGGATCCCCATAGCTTATTCTAAACTGCCAAATCAACTTATCTGGCATTACAATCCAAATGGTGCTTACTCAGTCAAAACAGGGTACAAGTTGGCTCTTTCTATGCATACTAACTTCGGTAATCTCTTCGTTGAGGGTCCTTAGAACAAGATCTGGAATCTGCTTATACCTCCCAAAATTAAGGACTTTGTATGGCGATGTTTTCGTGGTTTTCTCCCTTACAAAGATCGTCTATATTGTAAGGGTATTTTGCTTAATATTGAATGTGATGTTTATGGCCAGCCAGAACACCTTTATCATGTCTTAATGGGTTGCCCGAAAGCTCAAGACGTCTAGGGATTGACAGGTTGGAGTTGCCCACGCCAGGGAGTGGTTACATTTTTAACACAGATACTACAAATTTCGTCGATTTCCACCATCGTATGCCAGCTTGCTTTGCTGTGGAGCATTTGGTATCAACGAAATTTACGAGTATGGCAAGGTAAGAACATGTCCCCTATGATGATAGTTAATTTCGCAGATAGATTTATTAAAGATTGGCAGGCGTCACGGGAGATTTTTAAGAGGGTTACTGATCCGACTGAGTAGGGCAGAGCTATCAATGTTGGATGGACTAGACCATCGGAGGGTTTCCTGAAATGCAACGTTGATGCGGTTGTTTTTCAAGAAAAGAATGCCTCAGGTTTTGCTGACATTCTTAGGGATGATAGAGGTTACTTTGTTGCTGCTATCTCCCGACATTACCCTTTTCTGCTTGATCCAGTCCTTGCTGAGCTTATGTCAATAAGGGAAGCTCTATCTTGGTTAAAAGAAAAACAAATTGATCATGTCATGGTGGAGTTTGATTGTTTGACGACTGTCCAAGCTATTTTAGCTCCGTTTTCGAACAGTTCTGAGATTGGAATTTTGGCCCTTGATTGTCTCCCACTTAAGCGACATTTCCTTCACTTGTCCTTTCATTAGACGCGTAGGATTGCCAATAAGGCGGTTCACTCACTTGCATGGGTAGCTTTATTACATGCAAACCTTCAGAATTGGAGTGTTAGTCCTTCATGTTTAAATTCCATTTTAGTTTCAGATATTTCTGCTTGTTCAGATATTGATAGTAAAAGGCTAGTAGGATCCGGGTGTACGGGGTAAGCCTGTTGGCTTGGATTAGTTTTATTTCTGCCTTTCTCGTCAATCATTAAAAAAAAAAGATAAGATCTCATCTGGGATGTTTCTTTAACAAAACTAAGTTATAGTGGGCTCCACTAATTATATTAGAATGGATGAGTATTTATCTAAAAGTATATGCCAAAAAATTAAAAAAAATAATTATTGTGATATTTTCGTAATACAAAGGGTCATTTCTTTATTCGCTATATATAATAATAGGCCCCTCTTTTAGCACTTAAAAGATTTACTATTTGGCGTTAGATATTTATGTAATAACTAATAATTTATATATTATGTACAAATTTTTTAATTAAATTAATTGAAAATAATTTGACAAATGTTTGTTATAGTAAATAATAAAAATTTTGCATAAGAGAAATGAAGTATAGAAATTCGAATTAAATATTAATTAAATAAAATGTAGTTACTTTAATGACCCATATAATAGGTGTAAGCATAAGCATATCGCTAAGCCTAGTACATACTAAAAGAGAAGAAGATCCTAACAATTATAATTTAAAAAGTCATAACTTTATTTAGTTTAATTAAATCTTATCAAACTTACTTGAAAATTTATTCAGCATAATATAACTTTTGAACCTAATATTACAACAAAATAAGTCAAAAGTTAATTTTAAACATCAATTTTTTAATTATCCAATTTATGCAAGGTTAATGACATACTATACTAATGCAATCCAATTTATGCAAGGTTAATCATCTTATTATTATCTAATTTGATTCTTCAGGTTTTATTCTTCAAATATCTTTTTTATTCACTATCAACATGAAGAATAAAAAGTTGTAGTCTAAATCTATATGCATTGACACTACCATAGAGCAATTACAAGGTGTGATGATTTTTTTGGAGAAATATAAAAATGAAAGGTTTACCTTTAGTATGAATATTGCCAAAAGTCTTGCATACGAGACGAATGTAGAGCCTACATTTTCAACTAGATGTTGTATTATTAGGAAAAGATAACAGTAACAACAACAACTTCTAGTAATAATCCTTCTGACCTATAAGGTCTAAGAAGGTCCAATAATGCAGAGCCTTACCTTTAACAAGTAAACAGTTTATTTCCAAATGACCCACATGAAGAGGAGACAAAGAAAGAGAAAATGAAATATAATAATAATAATAATAATAATAATAATAATAATAATAATAATAATAATAATAATAATAATAATAATAATAATAAT
>JAOTAZ010000009.1:14983942-14994897 GCA_025629785.1 Erythroxylum oxycarpum | reverse complement strand
AGCCTTCCATGTCTTGAAAGCATCAAATACTTCTGACTTGTGTCTCAGAAAGTAAACCCACACCTTACGGGAGTGATCATCAATGAATGTCACGAAGTAGTGCTTTCTACCAATGGATGGGGTAGTTGTTAGCCCCCACCTGTTTGAAAGCTAGTTCTCTTCTACTTTCCAAGAATGCACTCTTCATATGTAGCAAGTTCTATTAACTGTAGACCTGATAGTTTTCCATAGGAATGGAATGCATTAACTTCATTCCTTTTTCACTCATATGACCAAATCTCTAGTGCCACAAGTTAGAATCTCCACTCCCTTGTGCAACTGCAATTGAACTGCAAGCTCTAGCTATTAGGTAGAGAGTATCATTCTTCTTTCCTTGTGCTACCATCATTTCTCCCTTGGACACCTTCCATTCATCACTACAGAAGGTTGTGATGTAGCCTTCACTTGCCAATTGCCCTACTGAGATTAAGTTTTTTCTCATATTAGGGATATGTCTTACATCCTTTGGTTCCCAGATTGTTCCATTCAACTTGAGCTTTGCTAAACTTTACCGACAATCTCACAGGCTTTATCATTACCAAGATACACATTGCCGATATTTCCAGGTACGTACTTCTCAGCAATAATAATGTTGATATATTCATTACTCATTTTAGCTAATATTCATCACTCATTTTATCAAATATGTTGTAACATCTTATTACTTATGGGAAGGTTAAAATGGTAGATTTTAGTGATTAATGAGAGTTAGAAACGTATTTCCATATTCATGCATAATTTGTCATACACATACACATGAATAGTGAAGTTAAAAAAAATAATTTGTACATGCATTTATGAATAATTTCGGGTGTAATTGGATTAAGTTGTGATTTTTAGGACTTTTGAGAATTTTGAATTTATTTATATTGGATATTCTATTGGTTAGAAAGAATATTGTATTTGTGAATTTTGGTGAATTTAGGAATAATTTTCGGAAAAAATTATAGAAAATAGAAAAAGAAATAAAAAGAAGATTTAGAGATAGATGGATTGTAAAGATGAAAGTTAAGGGAGTTAGTTTCAAAAGAAACTAAGTTAGAGCTTAGGTATTAGGAAGTTTCAAAAGAAACTAAGTTAGAGCTTAGGTATTAGGAAAGTGACAAGTATCACTTAGGCTTTTTGTACTTTTGCTAAAAGTAGGTTACTATTCCCTGAGAGTTGAAAGATTAAGTTATATGTCTAAGCTCCTTCTTCATTGTCGTCTTCTTCAAATTTTCTTCCCATATACAGAGTTTTCCATCAAACACCTTCTAAGGAGCTTAGACATATAAGTCGGATTTCTATGCTTTTCCTTTTCTACACCAAACCCACTTTGCCATTTGTGCCCTCTACCTTAAGAAAAACCAGAAGCTAATTATTGTACTAACTGAAGTACATAAATTGTGTGCAGTTTAGGGCTTGAAGATTTTGGAGTTTTCAGCAAGTAAGTAGTGAATAAATCCTTTAGACTCAGGGATTTATGAAATAAGTTTGATAAGTTACTGTCATCTGCATGGAAAATGGCATTTACGTGTTTGTTCATAAATACTGTGTTGTTGGGGATGAAAATTTTGTTTATAGTGTTAATTTAGTGTTTTGAAAGATTATTAGCGATCAGGTGTTGTAAAATGTTGAAAGTTTGAAAATCTGGAAATGTTCACTGAGTATGATTCAGTCTTTTAGCCACAACATTTTCTCTCATTGTCTAAATGAGATGATTTTTCATTTGGATTAAACTAGAGATATAAAGATACATTTCATAGAGAAGCAACTGAAACGTCAACCTCCAGTCATTGTCGGATCTTCCAGGCATTAGTTTTAGGAGCAACTAGTGAGTAGCCTAGACAGTTTCACTCAATTAATTGTTTGCTTTAGAATATGTTTTGAATAATATTATAGATGCGGTTCGATTGTGTTGATTCCGGACAATGAAGGTCTTGTGATTCTGATGTATGAATGAGTTATTAAAGTGCTCCTTGTATGTGAACATGACGAAATAAGTGTTTCAAAATGTGAAAATTGTGAATATTAATATGAATGAAAAAGTGTGCTCAGTAGTTCTGTTGAATGCCAGACTAAGGTCTGAGGATAAATGTGATCTAAATGTGAATGTTCATCTATGTGATTGACTGACGTTATGTTATATGAAACATTAATTACATGAATGCATGTAAGATAAAGGAAGTTATGACCGGAGTTGTCAAGATAAAGAGCTTAAAGCTCAGAATGTGATTAGAGCCTTGGGCTCGATTTTGAATGTACCCGGTATCTACTAAGGGATATGGGACATTATATGACACAACTCGGTATCCACTAAGGGATATGAACTAGTAAAAAGGCACTCGGTCATAATGACAATAATAAATGAAAGTGAGTCTCATGTTCATTGCAATTATATTGATATGTGTGTTTTATATGAATGATATGATCAATATGATTGTTCTGAAAGTGAGGTGCGATACATTATGAATTATGCAATGATGTGAAAAATACGTTATGTGTAATGATGTAATGCACGAATTGAGTGAACCATCGATGATGGATACCTTACTGAGTTCGCAAAACTCACCAAAATTGCAACATTGTCTTTTCAAGACCGAGAGACAACTCTAGCTACTACCAGCCGTGTAAATTGTGATTGGCAAGAGAAGTCATAGCTCAAAAGTCAGTCAGCTGGGATTTTTGGACAGATTAGTCAGACTGTACTTATTTTCCTCATTCATGTAGTACTATTGTATTAGGATTTTGATGATGTACCTATGGAAAATGTTGAAAGACACAATGTAGACTTCAATTTTGTGAAATGAAATGAGGAAAAAGTTGGTTTTAAAATATTGTGATCTCCTTATGATGCCTTTAAGTAAATTATGATACCATGCCATATGAACTGAATATAGCTCACCCTTATCATAGGATATGTACCAGAATGACCTTTGGGCGTTCCGGTGTGTACCCTGCGGCAAGGGGGCGCTACATATACGACAAGACCTCAAGTTACTTCGCACTGAAATGAAGGAAATGTTCTCTGAAATTATGAAGCATCTTCGATCATGATTTTTTGATCAATAACAAATAGGGGGAGAAAGGAGAAAATAAAAAAGATAGGGGAGAAGAAGAGAAGAAGAAAAGAAGAGAAGAAGAAAAGAAGAGAAGTGTATAGAAGATAGTAAAGTTTACAATTCTTTTCAATTGTATATCTTCTTATAAATAATACTCGACTATCTTTCTAAAACTATGATTATTTGTTATCATCGAAAGGGGGAGATTGTTAAGTCAAAATGACTTCACGATTAATAATTTTGATAAAAATTAAATAATAATAATATTAGAAAGTGAGACAGAAGCAGAAACTGAGACGAAGCGGAAGCGAAAGTAAGACGAAAGAAAGTGAGACGAAAGCAGAAACTGAGACAAAAGAAAGTAAGACAAAGTGGAAGCAGAAACTAAGGTGAAAAAAAGTAAGACGAAGCGGAAGCAGAAACTAAGACGAAGCGGAAGAAGAAACTAAGAGGAAAGAAAGTAAGGCGAAGCAGAAGCAAAACTAAGACGAAAGAAACTAAGATGAAAGCGATACAAAGACAAAGACCCAATACCACGTCGGATGGTTAATCATTTTGAGTTAGTTACATAACTCAACTGAATAACTGTTTCTTCAAAGATCAAGAAAGAAGAAGAAAGAAGTGGTTATCAAGAAGCAGTTGAAGACGAAGGCTATAAATACGAGTCGGAGTTAAAGACTAAAAAAGTTAGAGATTTTGAAAGTTAGAGATTTTAAAGCTTAGCAATTTGAGATAGTGACCCAAAAATATTTGTTGTGCGAAATACTAGAGCTATTATTCTCTGTAACAAAGCTCACCATATCTTTCTGTAAGAAAGAAGAAAAGCTGAGAGCCTGAAGAGGCTAAGTGAGAAAATTAATACTTGCTGTAAGAGACCTGAAGAGGCTCTGTAGAAAGAATACCTATATCTTTTAGAAGAATAGTGAAATCTCATAAAGGATTCTGAGGACTGGACGTAGCTCACGGTTTGGGGTGAACCAGGATAAAATTGCTGTGTCGACTTCTAGTCTTTAACTCTCGACTTTTAATTTCTATTGTTTTATACAAATACTTAGAAGTTAATTGCAATACATCGTGATACTCTTACTCAATAGTTTTGAAAAAGCAAGTTTTCAAAGAAAGTTAAAAAGGGGATTGTATTCAAGAAAAAGGATACACAATTCAACCCCTTTCTTTTGCATTTTGTATATTGAACGTAAAGTCTATACTAACGTGTGATTTACTTCAATACATGTCTAATATTATAGTTTTATCCACCCAAATAGATTATGTAATTAGACGAGATAGTAAGTCTTCTCACTTTAGTGGATTTTTTAAACTAAACTATTTCTTGTACCTCGGGAACCTCAATTTGTACATATATGGGTTCCTGTTTTTGTACTAGTATAGCATCAAGACCTTGATCCACTGGTTCTCGGTATATGAGTGATGGATATGAAATAACCCTTCTCTCTGAATGATCCCTCTGGCAACCAACTGAGCTTTAAAGTACTCTACTTTATCCTGAGAGTCCTTTTTGGTTTTGAAAAATTATTTACAACTTGCAGGTTTGAAATTATGAGGTAAATCAGCAAGCTCTTATACCTTATTATGCTTCATTGATTGCATATCATCTTTCATTGCATCCTACCAAAAATATGCTTGGGGGCTAGAAATAGCTTCTGAAAAAGTAACTAGATAGATAACATGTCCAATATTATAATCTTATCCACCCAAATAGACTATGTAATCAGATGAGATAGTGGGTCTTCTCACTCTACTTGATTTTTTAATTGAACTAGTTCTAGTACCTCAGGAACCTTAGTTTGTACATGTATGAGTTCATGTTCCTGTACTGGTATGTTATCAAGACCTTAATCCACTGATTCTCAGTATATGAGTGATGGATATAAAATAATTATAGTATCCGTCTTGCTGTCATCTGAAGGGTGAGAAAAACCACCCTCATGATAGACATCATATTCTAAAAACTTACTTATTTTTTTATTCCACAATTCTAGACCCTCCTTCTCTACAGTAAAACATTTATCCTTTAAAGTGGTCGGGATATCCAACAAAATAGCAATGAGTGGAACGAGAATGCAACTTATTTTCAACCTAAGCAGGGTAACCCATGCACGAATATGGGCAAGGCTAGGCTTCCACCCTTTAAAGATTTCAAAAGGCGTTTTCATAACTGATTTGTTTAGGACGCTATTAAGAATGTACAAATTAGCTTTTATGGCTTCAACCCAAAGGTAATACGGTAGGTTAATCCTACTCTGCATTGACCTCATCATGTCCTTTAGGGTGCTATTATGCCTTTCGACTATACCATTTTGCTCAAGGCTACCTGACATAGTGAACTGGGCAACTATTCCATATATCTGGAAAATGGAACCTTTTCGTATCCTGAAACCCTATTTTTGCCATAATATTCTCCTCCATAATCAGATATGACAATGTTGATGGATTTTCCCGATTGGTTCTCAAATTTAGACTTTTATTTAAGTAAGAACATATAACCATAATAGGAATAGTCATTATTGAATGCCATAAATTAATTAGAATTGCACAATGTAATTGTGTAAGGTCTACAAATATTTGTACGTATGAGACCTAATAAACCAAAAGCACGAGTTGACCCCTTTTTCTTTATTTTGGTTAACTTATATTTGTAAAAGTCAAAACATGTTTTCATATCATCATAATCTAAAGCTAGGAGAATGTTTTTCATAATCAATCTCTTAACTTATCTCTAAAAACGTGGCCTAACCCTTTATGCCACAATATGTATGACTTATCCTTTATGAGGGGTCTCTTTCTAGTAACTTGTTTAGTAATATATGAAGAAGCATACATCTCATAAGGGGCAAAACACATTCTATACAATCCATATGACAAGAAGGTATTACCAACATGTTTTTACAATGAAAGATAACTGTACAACATAAGCATCATTGAAAAAAACTATATACTACTTTGTCCAAAACTGATACAAAGATCAAGTTTTGCCTAAATTACAACATATAAAATGTGTCATTTAAAAGAAGAGCAAATCTTGTATCAAGGTTCAAACATACATTCCCTACACATATTACATTCACTTCTTCATTATTGTCAACCATCAGTTTTTCCTCCACTTTATTTGGCTTTTTCCTACGTACTAATCCTTGCATTGTGAAGGAAATAT
This sequence comes from Erythroxylum oxycarpum, assembly GCA_025629785.1. Taxonomy (NCBI): domain Eukaryota; kingdom Viridiplantae; phylum Streptophyta; class Magnoliopsida; order Malpighiales; family Erythroxylaceae; genus Erythroxylum; species Erythroxylum oxycarpum. Next base: position 14,988,645 of record JAOTAZ010000009.1, on the reverse strand, counting down.
GATTAGAGGCTCCACCATCTAGCCCGCTAGGAACTTGATGTGGCTATAGCAAGATTAGATTCATGGATCATACAAGCCAAGGAGTTACCTAACATCTCCTCCTTTTCTTTCTAGGTTATATATTTATGGCAATCCTACTTTTTGTTTCCTTTATTCTTATAAAAGAAGCACCTCATACTTTTAACATTTATAGGACCTTTGGCAATGCTGGATTGACCAATATTCATATGTGGAGAGAATTTATATTTCTTACCTTTAAACTTTTATGGCTTTATCTTTTCCTTTCCCTTGGTTGCTAGTAGGGTTGTATGAGCAATGTTCTTTAATTTCTCCTTTTTAGCAACACATTAGGCAATCAAAGTATTGATGTGCCAAGCTTCATCTAAAAAATATTGTATGTTTTAACGCAAGTATCAAACTCTAAAGGTAATGTATTCAAAGCATGGTGTATAATGTATGCAACAGTAATGATGATGTTTAACACCTTTAACTTACTCTAAAGGTGGACCATTTTGATAATGTACTCCCTCACTCCCCCTTCTCCAGTATAATTCATAGAGAATAATTCCTTCATTAAGGTACTTATCTCTGCATTAGATGATATCCTATATCTCTGGGAGACATTGTTCAAGAAGTCCTTTCGTATGTTTGTTTCTGGAAGTCCACTTAGCAGAAGGGTGTAGATGACCTATCTCAAACTATGGCCTTGTTAATGTCCATCATCTTTAACACAAACTCTACATCTTGTTTTCATTTTTTAAAGTTAAAACTGGCCAGGGTTTCAATAATGCACTATTATTGTTTATCGAAAAGGTAACTGCAAAATTGACAATGTAATACCACTGATAACAACGATATTTAAATAGTATCTATATCGAGAATCTTATCACATATATCATGAAACACCTATGGGCTGAATACATAATGTATGTAGATAAAAACCCCACACAAAGGTGATTAGTGTATATACCACTAACTCTTATGAGTACCAAACTTAGGTGAATAGATCATTCAAGCAATGACTTCCTCCATCTAATGTCTTTATGCAAATCTCAAAATCTTATATAAAGCTAACACCTATAGGCAAAATAACCAAACACAAGATCAGAAACATCATCAAACATGCAAAACAATCCAAATACTAACTTGAAAGGCCACTATGGTGACTACATTTGTATTAAGACTCAAACGTATCCACAAACATAAATAATATATTTGTATGTTATCCTCACATTCTTTATAGGCATATAATATGTGACAATGTACCATCAATAAAAAGTCCTTATGCACATTCTTATCATCAGTTATTAGTGTTGAAAACAACATCAATACACCTTGTTTTGAGAATTCATCAGAAGAAAAATCTCAATCAAAGTGATAATCATGCGATACCGAACATTAAACATACCACTTGAGATATCAAAACCATATGTAGCTCTTATATATCAAGTCTAAAACATGAAATTTAACTCAAAAGTGGCTTTAATAACCTTTATTTGATTTTTTTTGAAGTTAAACCTTATTTATTACCAATGTAAAAATCAAGAAAAATTAAAAAAAAACTCACTTTATGAATTCATAAGACCCTGAAACCAGCACTCGGTGGACAATTTAATGAATTCTGAAAATTTATAATATTTTTGTCATCGTAGTTTAACATTATCATGATGTAGCACGTGGAACGCACATGCCTGACCTAGTACGTCTCTAGTTGCATTAGGCACATGTGCTGCACATACCACATATGCACCAACATGCCAACCATCTTTATGGCGCGTGCACTACGCGCATATGCACACACCACCTTTAACGCGTGCATCTCACATGTCTGACACATGGTCCGTCCCTTATTTGCCATTTGTCTGGGGTGTTTGGCAAACACTCCAGATGTAAACCACATCTAGGCAGCTAGCATCGACACATACACACTCAAAAGTTTTCTCTCACCTTTCTCTGTGCCCACCAAAAATGATGATTTTTAATGACTTTCAGGCGAGTTTTTTCCCCTCTAAAGCTAGTTTTCAACTTATTTTTTAATGCTATACTCAGTCAACATAAAATGAAGTAATTTAAAACATAAAAAAGGATTGGCTTCTCCTAGGTCTTTATGGAGAAAATTTGAAAAAACTTCATTGTCATGCACAAATTATGTAACTGCTCTGATATGACATGTAATGTATAACACGAGTCTTATTTAAGCGCTCAGGATCAAGCGTGAAAATGAATAAACGAAGAAAAAAGAAGAAATACATGTTTTGATTTCCATAACTTCGAACGAGCATTTTGAAGCTAAAACTTTTGAACTTTCTTGACGATTTTTACAAAAGTTGATCAACTGAATGTCGTTAAGGTTATGCTTTGATTTGTAATTGCGGGATTGCTTAAAATATCATAGCATGTTCTCCCATTAACATTCTTTACTTAGAGATTTATTTAAGAATTACATAATGCTCCCCTCAAGAACGTGTGATTGCAAAAAGATGTCTACTTGAAATGAATCAATGTCAAAAAAAAGGAAAAATACTTTCTTTGAGCAACTTATGCAGTTAATATGTAAGCCACGAAGATCATAATCCTAGTTGGACCACGTCATTGATTAGTATGTTACCAAAACATATTTTTTATTATCATTAAATTTGACCCGACATTAAGAGGATCAACATCTTCTTTTTTTAATAATTTAATTATATATATATAAAAATTGCAAAATTAATATATATTTGTTGGACATTTTTGCCCTTATGGTTAGGGGCATTTTTGTCCATTCTCTTGTAAATGGACAATTATTAATTGTAATTTAGTTTTTCAATCAAATTACCAGTTAAGTTACGTAATTCAATCCAGATAAGGGTAATAAAGTGGCTCAATAAAGGATCTAACTAAGTGGGTCGAAGTCCGGGAGAAAAATGGATTCCTTTCAGTGTGGACCCGGTCCATATCGGCCTTGTGATGGAGAAGCCTGATATGGAAGCTATATAAAGGCTTAGGTCTCCTGCAGTTACTCAGTGATTCACGAGCCTAAAGTTCTCTGACCCGTTAAGAGAGCTCGTGATTGAGCAAACTGTAGAAAAGCATAGACCGGATGATGGTGAGCAACTTTCCCAACAGGCCCGAAGTCATCGGAGTTTGTTTGGAGGCTGAAAACTGCTTTGGAAGTCAGGATGGAACCGAAACCAGGTATTCCGCAATTCCTTCATTTTTACCCTTTCATGATTGATCCTGGGACCATAGTAGGGCCTGTGCTACGTGTTACACGTGGTATCAGAGCGGTTGCGTGATCAGGTTGAAGAAAAATGAAGGTTTTTCGGTTTCCATTCTTTACAGTTTTCATCGTTTTTTGATTCGTTTTTTGGCTTTTTTGCGTAAATGATTGCGTAAAAGTAGTGTACATGTGGTTAGCTATGGAAAACGAGTCGAAAACGGGCCAAATGGGGTAAAAATCTAGCTTCAGAGTCGCCAGAAATCGCCCTTCGACGTCGGAGGGCGAGGCAACGTCAGGCGCATGCAACACACGCGCCCGACGTTGCTAAAGGGGTTGGGAGAGTGGCAGTACGTGAGGCGCGTGCCGCGCATGTGCCAATCATGTCCCGCCAAGTGGCTCCACCGGGCGCAGGACGCGTGTGGCGCATGCAACGCTCACGCCTTACGCGGTAGGCATTCCCAAGGGCATTTGTCCGTGGGCGCGTGCGTGGCACACACCGCATTCGGCGCGACACGTGTCCCTCCAGATTCAGGACACGTGTTGGCTACTGTTACACACGCGCCGTACAATAGACACACGTGCGCGCGTGGTTGGCGAGTGTTGTGCATGCGCCAGACGGTTGTCAACGCGCGCGCGTGCACGACACACGCGACATGCGCATGCGTATTCTGACGCGGACTGCCGCGTCAATGGCTGACGTCAGCGTACGACCTTTTACAAAAAAGGAAAATTTTTTAAAATTACCTTAAAGTTTCCCGGGTCCTTTTGGGTCAGTTTCTGGGTTCGGGAAAATTTTTTAAGTAGTTTTAAATTTTTCTAGATTTATTACGTTGGTAATTTAGTTCCGAAAAAGTTTTAAAAACTTATCAAAACAATTTTTGGGTGTATTCGGACTTCGAACAACACATGAGGGAGACACTTACGGATTAAATGTCTCGTGCAGTATGTTCGGTATCGGAAAGTACGATAAACACTTATATTGAGATTTTTTTTAAAATTCTCAAATAAAGTTTAGAGACAATGTTTTCAATTGGAATATGTGATTAATTGATTGTGAATCTAGTTTCTTCATTTATGACTATTTTTCACATATACTATGCCCATGTAGAATGTGAGGATGACATGAAGTTGTATCCCTTGTGTATGTGGACTTTTTGGGGTACTGATGAGAATGTAGTCACCAAAGTGGTCTTTCAAGTCAGTATTTTAGATCGATCTGCTAACATGTTTGGGGATGTCTCTGACTTTATGTGCTGGGCCCCGTTCCCGAAGCCCAGCGATCGGTTCGGAAACGAAGAAGAACAACCTAAGAAACCCTAAATTTGGCCACAATCCAAGCCTCCAAGGTAAGCCCATAACACAAAGATCACAAAACTATAATTGAGTACTTTAAAAAGATAGCTCTAGGTCTCTAGTTTATATAAAATCAAGAATTTCCTAAATCGGAGCTCTATAGCTCAAGATATACACAAAAATCCAAAATCGGTTCATAACCCGATCA